>CM068824.1:152842423-152997423 GCA_028554795.2 Sinohyriopsis cumingii
ACACACACACACACCGGAAAGGAAAAATAGGAGATGTATGATAGTTACTATAACACATCTTTTCTCTGCAATGGCTTTAGTGCAAAACGAAGAGTTTGTTAAATACATAGAAATATATAGTCAGGAATTCGGTGATTGAGCAAAGAGCTTACGATGTTTCAAGGTAGCACGTTCCATATGTAAAAAATATACACAAAAAACAACAATGAAAAGCGCCCGAGCTTCTATACACAGACTGGTTCTATTATCCGTGTTATATTTGGGGTACATGATGTGCTGGACAATATTATACAGGATCCAGTCAACGTGCTCATGTGTAACTATAAGATGTACTAAAGTTTAGATGACTCACAGGTTGAACAACCTTACAACAGCGATATTTTCTGAAAAAAATATGATCTGTGAGGAGCTTGATGTAATCTCTTTGCAGTCGACATTTTTAGTTTCGCCTGGTTACAAACTTTACTTGTTAACCCCTAATTGTTCTATATTATTGGTTTAGCAGGGAGGTGTGTTAGATTGTTATTAAGTGTGTTATATCACCGTTATGACCCACAACGTTAACTTACCATTAGACCACATACCATCATATTTATTCCAAATATGGGTACCTATATAAAATTCCCGTAACCGTCTTACTGACCCTGTTCATTCCTCACACTGCCATCCCATGTTAAATTTCTGTTAGATTCCACATTAATGTTAAATTCTCGAAGAGCCAAAAAAGGGACTCAACTGGACAAGTCTCCTTTCCTTTTATTTAAAACTTTAAACATATCGTGGTATATCAATAATACAGCGTGCATATTATATACATACATACATACATACATACATACATACATACATACATACATACATACATACATACATACATACATACATACATACATACATCCATCCATACATACATAAATACATAAATACATACATACATACATACATACATACCTATGTTCATCTCACTGAGGACGTCTTATTGGATATGAGATATGTAAATTCCTATTCATTTATAAACAATTTTTATGTTCAAGAGTGAAGACGAACTTAAGAAATTCGCTAGAGATTTCATTTAAATATTGCGTATTGCATGACGATCTTAGAGCTGTAATGAAGTGTTAGAGTATATCAGACTTCATAAAGGCTGTAATGAAGTGTTAGAGTATATCAGACTTCATAAAGGCTGTAATGAAGTGTTAGAGTTCATTAAATTTAACAAAGGCTTTAATTAAATGTTAAAGTATATTAAACCTAAGAGAGGCTGTAATGAAGTGTTAGAGTATATTAGACTTAATAAAGAGTGTAATTAAGTGTAAGGTATATTATATTTAATAATTACATTAACGAAGTGTTAGAGTACATTAGACGTAATAAAGGGTTTTATGAAGTGTTAGAGTATATTAGAATTAAAAAAGGCATTAACGAAGTGTTAGAGTAGATTAGACTTAATAAAGGTTGTAAATATTTGTTAGGTTATATTAGACTTAATGAAGGGTGTAATGAAGTGTTAGAGTGTTTAGGACATAATAAAGGGTTTAATTAAGTGGTAGAGTATATTAGACTTAATAAAGGCATTAACGAAGTGTTAGAGTATATTAAACTTAATAAAGGCATTAACGAAGTGTTAGAGTATATTAGACTTAATAAATGGTTTAATGAAGAATTGGGGGCCCCGGGTGGTCTAAAGCGCTCACCGTTTCGGATTACCGCCGTTTCACCTCTGTCTGCGTGGGTTCGAGTCTCAGGCTCAGCTAACGTGGGTACGTGAGAAAAGCTTGCCAGTAGCTTCTAGTGGGTGGGTGGGTGGTTCTTCCTGGGTTCTTCCTCCACCAGTTATACTGGCCACCATGTATAGCATATCTTGTGCTGAAAAATTGAGTTAAACGCTACAACAAAACGAAAACAAACAATGAAGAATTGGAGTATATAAAGACCTAATTTTTCCTAGCACATCTGCTCTCGATATTTCGTTGAACTTATACTAACAGTCTTAAAATAAACATGCTCTACACAAAAATCAGCAAGACATTCATAAATACTTACCTTACTTTTATTATTTTGATCCTATTTGTTTTGCGATAAGATTTTATTACAACATAGAAGTAGAATATATCATGAAAATGCGTTTTATTAAGTGGCATGAAGGAAAGAATGGGTCTCATTAAGTGGCATAAAGGAAAGAATGCGTCTTATTAAGTGACATGAAGGAAAGAATGCGTCTTATTAAGTGGCATGAAGGAAAGAATGCGTCTTATTAAGTGGCATGAAATAAAGATGCGTCTTATTAAATGGCATGAAGGAAAGAATGCGTCTTATTAAGTGGCATGAAGGAAAGAATGCGTCTTATTAAGTGGCATGAAGGAAAGAATGCGTCTTATTAAGTGGCAAGAAATAAAGATGCGTCTTATTAAGTGGCATGAAGGAAAGAATGCGTCTTATTAAGTGGCATGAAATAAAGATGCGTCTTATTAAATGACGTGAAGGAAAGAATGCATCTTATTAAATGCAGGAAAAAAGAGAATGTGTCTTATTAAATGGAATGAAAGAGAGAATTGGAAAGATGTACATGAAAATAACTTAGGAATTTGTTGGTTCTGAATGTATTTGTAGTGTCAAAATATTTTCTAGGGATAGAGTAACTTCAAAAGTTATTGACTTTGTGAAACAAAGTGATCATACCCTCTGATGACTTGATCTGCCTACCTTTGATCAAAACGTACGTGAAAAATCTGAATGCTAAGCCCTTATAACAGTGATTTATGGACAACATTTTCAGTTATTTCATGAAATCCTAAGATTTACCGTTAGATGGAGAATTCCGTGAGTTAATGAACAAAAATTTACTGAAGGCTCGAATTCATGGTCTCAGAATCTTACTGTAATAATGTAATGTATCCGAGCAAAAGAAATAGAACGAGTGTCGCTACAACAACATTTATCGCGTAACTCATGCACCAGGGTCCTAGCTCACTCAGACGGAGCTCACCCTCAAACAAGAAGGGAACAATGTCTCTTATTGCTTGATCGGCAAACCATGCTTATTTCTTCTGTCTGTTCAGCAGCTATCGAGAGCTGAGAAGATCATCTTTTATTCCCAGATGGAGTCTTCTTGCATATCTAATAATAATAATAATAATAATAATAATAATAATAATAATGATGATGATGATGATGATGATAATAATAATAATAACAACAACAACAATAACAATAATAACAATAATATTACTACTACTACTACTACTAACACTAATAATAATGATAATAAAAACAATAACAACAATAATACTAACATAATAATAATAATAATAATAATAATAATAATAATAATAATAATAATAATAATAATAATAATAATAATAATAATGTGGACTTAGTACAGCACCTAATCATTATAAGTTCTAGGCTCTTTTCAATATTAGATAACACATAAAAACATATACAACGACAAGATTACAAAAACAAACAAGTTGAAATTACAAAACAAAAAGAGGCTAACAATAATTAAGAAATTAAAACTATTTAGTCTTTAAGTCTGTTCTTGTAGTCGATAAAGGCGAGTTTTAAGATCACTCTTGAACGAGATCGCAGCGTCCTTGTGTGTAAGATCTCTGGACAATTCGTTCCACGTAGATGCCCTTGGACGCAAAATAACGTTGTCCGTATGACTTTGTTTTAATAGTGGGAACAATGGAATGCGAGTCAGCGTAAGTTTTTATATGGGGAATACGCATGGGTGAGGATAGATAGGTATATAGATTCTTCCCGATAAGGTCACTAGCAGACGATCTTCTGTCAATTTTTCCTGGAAGACGGGCAACTTGGCTGATTTTTCTATATGCGACCACCAAAACTGGCCATTTTGAACAGGCACATTGAGGCAAAATCAAGTTATAAATTACATATATAAATACTAACATAAAGCTTGATTTGCTTTCTTTTTATGTGTGTATGTTTTGTAGCGGTTCCTCGAGATTTAATGAATGTATTTCAGATCCAAGCACCATATAAACTCAACAGTCAATCTTCCAGCATGGCGATAACGTCATTGCAAATCTATCTACTGGACTGGTGCCTGTCAAACGATATTTACTATTGTGAGCAGAGTTTGTGTTTGACTCTGGATGGAACGGGTTGTTGGTTAAGGTTGCAGAGTAAGGTGTGGTTTGCATAGCACTTCAATATAAAGATTTCCAGATATTCGAATTACAATCTAAGAAAAATGTTCCTTATCCTTTCTGCTATTTTACCTTGCGATAAAAATGTCAACATTTGTGAGAAAGCATAGTACGTGATATAATATACAATTTCGCTTTGAATACAAATAAATGGCACATTTAGTGAAATCCTGGTTCGACGAACATTGGACCTACTGTAGTCAAGTACACAGCTTATAAGCTGTCGGTAAAGATTTGAAGATTACAAGTTACATGTCGGTAAAAATTGCATGGTTATTTGATAATACCATATATTTATATTTAGCGTATCTAACATGATTCTCTCTGTTAGTTGAAACCTTAAAAATAATTTCTTAAAATTATATAAACCTAAAGATAAAGAAAGTACTTTAAAGCATGGTCTCATTTCCGGTTTTGAAATCAGATGCAAAGATGCTTCATCTGGTTTTGAAATGGAATAAATAACATTTCTTCAACTTTCATCACTAAATTCTTCATTAAGCCATACCCATGTAAGACATTTTAGGGTGAACATTTGTATATCAAGATCTGTAAATGAAATTATGCTTCTCAGATTAGAATCAAGTATGAATGAAAATTCTTAATTGCAACTATACCTCGTAAAACAACTTCGCTCCTACCGCTTACAGGCAAAACAAAGCGAAGACTTCGTGCAGGCGGTTGAACTTTTGTATAGCTTTTTATAGCCCCAGAAATAAGCGGCTTTCTGGAAATGATGATTGCTTCTGCTAAAATGATAACACTGAGGTGGAGTTCAATCTTGTAATCTATTTATATTATTGCATGACATTTATATATACAGATCTATAATGACAGTAAAGCACTAGCATATGGATTCAAGTTTTTCTTAATATGGTTACAAAATCAATTACAAATATGTATTGTTTGCACAAAATGTTGGCAAAAGCAAATATTGCGGTTTTGTGATAGCAAACAAGGCTATTGTCGTCATCAGACTGTTATCAAAGCGGATCTTCGTACATTTGGGCGTTTTTAGGATTATACGCAAACCACTAAAGCGGAGTTTTGGGTAGGAAAATAATGAATGTACTATTTGGTCAACGATATATGTGAGTAGAATATTTGTGTACTATTTGGTCAACGAGAGAGATGTGAGTAGAATAAATTGTACAGGATACTGTTTGGTCAACGATAGATGTGAGTAGAATATTTGTGTAATATTTGGATAACGATAGATGTGAGTAGAATATATGTACATGATAATATTTGGTCAATGATAGGTGTGAGTAGAATATTTGTGTAATATTTGGACAACGATAGATGTGAGTAGAATATGTGTGTACTATTTGGATAACGAAAGATGTGAGTAGAATATTTGTGTACTATTTGTATAACGTTAGATGTGAGTAGAATATTTGTGTACTATTTGTATAACGATAGATGTGAGTAGAACATTTGTGTACTATTTGGTCAACGATAGATGTGAGTAGAATATTAATACATGACATATTAGAAAAACTAGGTTTTAGTAAATAACATTATTAAAGTAAAGATTGTAAATAAGAGGAAATTCAGAACGTCAGAAAATTGTTGGGATGATTTAACTCAATAAAAAAAATCGTTTTCAATTGACAAAATATCTCACGACTTTCTATAAATGGAAAGTACCCTTATCACAAAAGACGAACTAGAATAAAAAGAAGTATCCCCAATTTTTTGTCAGATTTGTTTCAGGTGCTTGCGATCTGTTTCTAATATCAGACTGCCAACACTGTCAATGTCATGTATAGCTAACAAAACTTGAGGCTAATGATTTCATGGTAGAATTCACATAATGACCATTTCGCTCTAAAACGTGATGACAGGCTATCATAAGAGTAACTAGTAGCGGCACCTCAGAATTCGATCATTGACAATTCATGGCTGTAGTTTACCCTCGGGGTGTCAGTACGTCAGCCAACTTTGAAACGAAGGCTATAGAACCGCTTCATCAGGCAACTTGTTCCAGCTTATGTTCTGTCAAATGTCGTCTCCACTTTAACACCGGAGTCATCATGTATGCAGATAATTATTCAATACGCATTAAATAGACGATAAAAAGGAATATAAAATTAAGTGGATTCAAAAAGAATTAACGCGCTATATTGAAAAAGAAATGTACAAAACAGCAAAACCAAAAGGGCCCAAGCGGATAAATGATTATTTACGAGATGGCTAGTTGAATAATGTAAACACGCCACGGACAAAAATGGCTCCGAAATATATATAAGATGAGAATGCTGATCTTGTTTCAATTCTTTTTACTGTTCGTGTTATTTAAATTCAAACATCATTATTCGTTCGTAACAATCTTGCTATTATTTGTTTGTACATCAATTATATCAATAGTTATACAAACCAACAAAGAGTCTAGGCACGAATTTCTCAACTGATGCATGAAACAAACGCTGATTCATTTATAGAATTGCTGAAAAGGTCTCAGTAAGGCATCAGCATCTGTGTTTCAAAAAACATCTTACCGCATTGCTAATGTGCATTTTAATTTCAATATGGCTTGATTCAAGAACACTGCTGGTCTTGCCGTGAGAGTGTACCTATAGTGATGAAATCAAAACGTAATCTATCTATCTATCTATCTATCTATCTATCTATCTATCTATCTATCTATCTATCTATCTATCTATCTATCTATCTATCTATCTATCTATCTATCTATCTACCTACCTACCTACCTACCTATCTACCTACCTATATATCTATCTATCTATCTTTCTATCTATCTTTCTATCTATCTATCTATCTATTTACCTATCTATCTATATATCTATCTATCTACCTATCTATCTATCTATATCTATCTATCTATCTATCTATCTACCTATCTATCTATCTATCTATCTATCTATCTATCTATCTATCTATCTATCTATCTATCTATCTCTCTCTCTATCTATCTCTATCTATCTATCTACCTACCTATCTATCTATCTATCTATCTCTATGTATCTATCTATCTATGTATCTATGTATCTACCTACATACCTACCTACCTACCTACCTATCTATCTATCTATCTATCTATCTATCTATCTATCTATCTATCTGTCTGTCTGTCTGTCTGTCTGTCTGTCTATCTATCTATCTACCTATCTGTCTGTCTGTCTGTCTGTCTATCTTTTTGTGTCTTTATTTGAAATATAAATGGTATACACAGTGATACTACTCAATGGTCTTAAACTAAGAAACAGAAAAGAGAGAAACCAGCAAATTTTGCAAAATTCAAGAGATAATTTATTTCCTTAGAAAACAAAGCGAATACTTAATATGAACTTTCAGTATTTTTACTTAAATCCCAAATAGTTCTAAAAGTTATATCACAAGTCCAAATGTATAAAATTGAATGTAAGTGTTGTTCCAAATAAAGTCAGATAATGAATGTGTTGATATGCATGTAGTCTCAGATGCAGTCTCAGATGTGCTAACGTGTCCGAGGTTGAGAGTGTGGCGATGTGCTAAGACACTTCTGATGTATTACAATAATATAATCCAAAAATGTTATTGTGTTTTACAAAATAAATGTCCCTGGTCAGGTACACAATGAACTGGATTTTGGACAAGGTTAAGTACAAAATACAAATATGTATAACATATAATCATTAGGAAAAGCCAAGAAATAATACAAATTATATATGCATAATAATAGATCCAAATAAAAAGCAAATTATATAAATCCCTTTACTAAGGAAAACCGCAAAGAACAAAATGGAGCGAATATACTTTTAAAATTTGTAAAAGATGTATGCACTCAGACTATTCGAGAAAGAAATGTTCTCAAGCTGTAACTTAAAATAAAAATAGTTTCATCAGTTCATGTTGTAAATCAAAGTAGCTTGATGGGTAATTTTATTTGTCAATATGATGTCTGGTGTTTGGGAAATGAAATGCGAACTATTTGTCCACAAGTAAAATAATGAAGCAGAAATGTATACACACTAATGAGACAATAACCGTCTATTTTCGAGTTTGTTGCCTTCACAAAGCTATCATGCTGATTTTACCTGTCAAGATCTCTACTATTAAGTTGCCACCGACTCCGTTACCCATCAACCGGACCTTAATTTGTCGTTGATAAAGAAAATTAATTTCTATAGGGATTGGAGATCCAGAGTATTACCAAATACAACCGCATACACAAATCCGACGTTGATACATGGAATCTGCTGATTAAAGCCTTACAGCAATATCACGTGTGATAGACTTTATTTTGCCTGTGATTGGAACCATAATCGCGTGTGATATATTTTATTTTTCCTTAGATTGAAGCAATACAGCGGTATCACGTGTGATAGATTTTATTTTGACTTTGATTGTAGCCATACAGTGGTATCACGTGTGATAGACTTTATCTTGACTTTGATTGTAGCCATACAGTGGTATCACGTGTGATAGACTTTATCTTGACTTAGATTGTAGCCATACAGTGGTATCACTTGTGATACACTTTATTTTGCCATTGGTTTGTATGCAAGAGCTGAAAGTAAGACTAAAATGTTCTATCTGTTTCTTACGAATTAATTGCCTCTTTTCATTTTGTGGTTGTTCCCTTTGTTGAATAAATGGTACTTTTTATATATTGTTATATTAAAGCTTGACTACGTTGCTCTTTACAAGATAAGATTACATCTGAAAGAAATAATTGTGAACCATATTTGTAAATAATTTATAAGTTCTGATTTTAAAGTAGATTAAGTAGATATTTTCTAGGCAGATTGTTACTTTTTGATGTAACAAGGCATTACATACATATATTGCCGAAGAAAAAATTATCTAACGATATTAACAGAGCTAATTATCGCTTTTATTATTTAAAGCATGCAATAGGCTTCTTGCTTATTTTGACTCGATTTCGACCAATCACGATTGCTTTAAAATCTTTATAACTTCGACATATATATTAAATCGTGCAAGTTCAAACCTGTGCGCAGTCCAGTGCTATCAGTGACACAAGTTCAGCATTTTCATGCATGACTGAGTTTTTATTTCTCTTACAATTGGCGTATGCTCAGTGCTCATGTAGAAAATGTTACATGTCAGTAAGGAAGTCACAACATGGTCTTTATGCTTACCTATACATATTCATTTATGCTTACCTCTACATATTTATTTATGTTTACCTCTACATATTCATTTATATTTACCTCCACATATTCATTTATGTTTACCTCTCCATATTCATTTATATTTACCTCCACATATTCATTTATGCTTACCTCTACATATTCATTTATGCTTACCTCTACATATTCATTTATGTTTACCTCTCCATATTCATTTATATTTACCTCCACATATTCATTTATGCTTACCTCCACATATTCATTTATGCTTACCTCTACATATTCATTTATGTTTACCTCTACATATTCATTTATGCTTACCTCTACATATTCATTTATGCTTACCTCTACATATTCATTTCTTCCTCTACATATTCATTTATGTTTACCTCTGCATATTTATTCATGTTTACCTCTACATATAGATTTATGCTTACCTAAATTCTTTTTTCAAAACTGTTTAGAATGGTCACTTGCACTATCAAGCTGTGTTTGATTCTACCATACTGTCGTCAGTGATAATATATATATATATATATATATATATATATATATATATATATATATATATATATATATATATATATATATATATATATATATATATATATATATATATATATATATATATATATATATATATATATATATATATATATATATATATATATATATATATATATATATATATATATATATATACCACATACATTTAAAATAAAATGGCTTTAAAAGTGTTGGTATAAAGCGATTAGATATACAAGTACTATAGGTATATCAAATTGTGATCCGCCCATAGCGCAATAATACGCATATATAAACATTCTTGCAAATGTGTGCTGATGATTATAGATCAATGATGAATTTCCACTAATTAGTTATTAGTGACGTATGAAAATAACGATAAAAAGTAGTATTAATCCCCATTTTCTAAACGAATTTAATATTGCAAACAATTTCATCGCAATCATTTCGGCTAACTGTACCCCCTCTTAATTCATGCATTCGTGCATACGGAACAAAATACGCAGAAATCTGGAGTGAGAGAGAAAAAGAATTTGGGCTGGATGTAAACAATGAAACTGAACTTACAACAAGTAACCTACAAGAATATGGTTCGTCGTAACGGTATGTGTACACTTTCCTTGGGATTTATCTGCAGTGTTTATATAATCAATGATACAAAGTTGCAATAGACTGTCGACATAATACGGTATATTTCTTGGTTACAAGGCACACATACTGCCGTGTATGAAATGTTTTATTGTTGTTGTTGGTATTGTTTCTTAAACCTATTATAATGTCCAAAAACTCGATCAGTATGAATTAAATATGAAAATGTCCAAAGGCGAAAATACGGACGAAAATCCATAAAAAGACGAGCTTTGAAGATTTTTAGCTTGTGTCATCCCGCGATGTCTCTGGAATATTTAATGATGGCAGTCGTTACATCAAACTGACCTAGGGATGAGAGAGAGAGAGAGAGAGAGAGAGAGAGAGAGAGAGAGAGAGAGAGAGAGAGAGAGAGAGAGGAGGGGGGGGGGGTTGTAATGGTTGAATTGGGGTGGAGTGCTTCCAAGATTTTATCTGAACTGTTATGGAAGTCCCACCCAGGCTCGATTTTGGTTGTAAGTTAAATTAGTGAAGATAGATGTACAGCTCCGAGCCTCCAGTCAGCAATGCCGACTGTTAAATGACTGAATATACAAAAAAGTGAAATTAAATGAATAACAATTTAATAACAATTCAATAGCCAAATGATTCAAATTTCCCAAGTACTCTCCTTCCGCTCGACTCTGTAATAGCCTATTGCATCACTTGGTTAGTAGTGTGAGATAGATTTCCACCTGTCCTTGTATTCTACTAATTTGTAAGGAGAAAAATAATTAATGAATGAATCAATCTATCTATATATATATATATATATATATATATATATATATATATATATATATATATATATATATATATATATATATATATATATATATATATATATATATATATATATATATATATATATATATATATATATATATATATATATATATATGTCGTCTTCTATATATGTCTAAGAATTTTTTGTGCATGTCTGTTGTTGATTGATTTATTGGTTTCTTTTTCTCTTTACTAATGGTTTTGGTATTTGATTTTCTTTTTTCGATATATGAATTGTTTGTGGTGTTCAATTAATATTCAGTTTTCCAACAGTACCGCAAGACCTTATGTCGTAACGAATCATCCTAACATGGCCAAATTTTATAGATGGCTTGAATCAACTTCGGCAACAATTTTCTGGTTCTTTAACGGTTTTCAAAATGCAGATCTAATTATACGCTTTTTTTCTTCTATAATTGACAACTTCAACCAACATTTTTGCAACACACTTATTAAATACCGATGGAGGATATAGCCATTATTCCCCATAAATAATAGATAAAGGATCGTTCTACAAGTAGAACGTTTTTGAGATGGTCTTTTCTTCTTTTTTTTCACTGATCAACAATATTTGTTCTTGAGATGGCAAGTCCTGCATTCAGATAAATAATTGAATCTTGTTCCGGAGGGTGGGGGGGGGGGAGAGGGGGTGAGAGAGAGAGAGAGAGAAGGGAGGAGGAGAGTCAGAGTTAGATACAGACAGACAGACAAACAGACATACAGACAGACAAAGACAGAGAGAATAACGTACTCACATAATTGTTTAGGAAAAAAAATCAAAATATGTGACAAGATTACGAAGTACAAGAGAATACGTGAAGCCCAATTGACCGCGGAATCTAAACGAAAGGAAAAGCAAATACATGTATTTGGATGATTCAGTCTGCAGCATAGTTCAATATCTTTTTATTCAGCCGTCAATGGAGCAGAAATCCACTAATGTTTAAAGAACGTTCTTTTTAAACAAGCTGTTTCACTACAGTGCTAAAAGTGATATTTGTAATTAATATGTTAATTTTGTTTTCATACCTCACCGGTGTCAGTAACAGCTGCTTGTTATTATTTCATTCAAGTTTGAAAAGGTTTTCTTCTCAATAACACGAGCAAGTACTTTCTAAGGGAATGTTGTCAAACAGGCACCATATTTGCATCAATATCACGTGTTCTATACTACGGTATTATCCAAATTACGTGTGAAAAGTCTGCATGGAAATTACATCAATATATAACATGTGTTTGTTCATTTTTTCCCTAGTGTTACTTGCCGATGCCTTACCCCCAAAAGGGTGAATGACAGTTATTAAATAAAGTAATTTTTATATATGAAACAGATGGCAATTTTTATATAACACTGAGCCAAGCTCGATTTGCAGTATCATACTTTCGTTATAAAACATTAAACATCATTCCTTTGTTGAGCAGTTAATATCGTTCATACGTGAACTATTTTTTAGATGCGCTTGCTTTTCTTTTTCTACCTGTAAAGTCTTGACTACTTCTATTGTAGCGAGCATTCTTTGACGGTGCCAGTATGAACAAAATATGCAGGTATACTTGTAGTTTTATATCCATTTAAGAGAGAAACTGAAAAGTTTGCTGCGGAAAGTAATTTATACATAGTTCGCCTAATGTACACTGATTTGATGAATCACAGAATTGTCTTAATTTCCTAAAATATGTCTTACATAGTTCAAATATGGATTTTTATTTTTGTCGTTGTTTACGGAGTATGATTTTATTCTGTCAAATATAGACATTAGAAATTAGTATGTTCCTTCTATATTGGGGTATCATTTTATACTGGTTATTTATACAATCAAACGAAATTAGATTGTAAATTGTTACGTTTATGTTCTTGAAATACTCGGCAGGAACAGAATTGGAAAACGAGTCTCTGCTGTTGGGTCGACACTATTGCTTTTCTACCCTGTTAAGGAATGACTGGGACCATTCATAGCCTGATAATGCAGGAAGAGATAGGTCCGTACAGGATCTTAAGAAGCATGGTAAAAAAATGCACAAATATCTCTTATTGTTCTAGTTGTGCATATTGGGAGCTGTTCCGTCACGTTCTTTTGTAAAGGGGGAAATATGGAACTATGTCAGAGAGAGGCCAGTTCAAATTAGGCGAAACTGTTATATATGAAATAGTTTAGAGTACTTTTTATTGGCAGGGGTTGCGGGTGTTTGTTAATCGAAGACGATTCTTTAAGCTATTTCATGCCGTTTTTCAAGTTTGTTTGAGACTCTAGAAATGTCATGTTAGAGAGCTGTAGTTGACATTTTGATTAATGAGTGATACACTGACAATTTTTGTCTTTTATTTTTAAGACATTTTCCAGCATGAGCATATTTAGTTGCTTATCGACAGATCTCGTTGATATGCAGCATAGAATTTAACATCCTAAAGTGACTTCCAGGAGTTTAACCTAACCATTACATGAGATAATTGTCTATTTGACATAAAAAGTCCCCATGCATTCTTTATTTGTATTCTGAAAGGTAACAGTCTGGAAAAGGTCAGATTTAGCTAATATTTCAATCGTATTCATTCATTCAGGGTAGATTCATAACAATCAAGTCGTGGTTGGCATACGACAGCGTGTTGTCATCGTCATCGGCATACTTGCAAAGATTAGATTTATATATGCAACAACAAGTGTCATTTTTTAAAATATTGAAGAGTATGCGTCCAAAAACTGACCCCTAAGGCATCCCTTTGTATATGTATATACAGTACATATATATATATATATATATATATATATATATATATATATATATATATATATATATATATATATATATACTGACACATGCCATTATGCCATATCCAACTAATGATTGTGCTTGTGTTCATTCGTTTGTAGTGTGTTTATAGACTTGCAGCGATTCAGTTACACTCTTTTTATTGAAAATGTGTCAACTTTGTATGGTTAATATAGATGCATGTCAATTTGAGATAGTATTATTATTATTATTAATAGTAGTAGTAGCAGCAGCAGCGGTAATAGCAGTAATAGTAGCAGTATTAAAATATCGCAACCTGAGTGAAATAAAGATTTGTTTATTGTCTTTTGATACCTTGATTTTGGCATATTAAGTTAAAGGGAAATTATAATAATTGCTCTGAATATGTCTGATCAGTACAACTCGTTTTCTTGATGCAATTGAAATTTCATTAACACAAATACGTTGTCTGATTACACAAAATAATGCCGACACGATGTCTGATTACACAAAATATTGCTGACACGATGTCTGATTACACAAGATAATCCCGACACAATAAAAACAAGAATAGTTGATATGAATCGTTGAAGAATAGAAGAATTCCACACTACGATCAGAATTTTGCAGCAAACGGGAAAGTCGAAGTCAAAATGATGTATTGTGAGTAATGAAACAACTTTATAACTTTATTACCTCGATACAGAGCATGCAATATTAGATTTGCACTGAAATTTTGAAATAATCATTGTATCAGATGAGTCAGTCAGCTATAAATTCATTCATATTTATTTGTTTTTTTCTTCCTGAAGAATTGTTATTTAAAATATTGAGAACCACAATATATATTTCATTACTTTTATCTGAATATGATATATTAAATTATATTAATTGTGTGCATGACACGAATATTGTTAGATAGTTCACATGGTCTCAGACTTTAATTCAATTGTTAGACATTTCACATGGTCTCAGACTTAAATTCAGTTGTTAGATATTTCACATACTCTCAGACTTAAATACTTACTGTTAGATATTTCATAAATGTCAGTTAATCACTGATTTTCGTCACCTTCTTTTGTTTTTGTTCTGATGATGATGATGATGATGATGATGATGATGATGATGATGATGATGATGAAAACTATTACTATTATTATTAATATTAGTATTATTATAGAAGAGACATAATTTGGTAAGCAAGGTTAATTCTTTCTAACTTGTGTACTTTCAGGTCCTCACTGAAAAAAGAACATGCGCAAACACTCACGTCCGTTATCATGACCGAACTTGATCATTTAACTAGTAAAATAAATTTTTAACTAATGTCATTATTATCAGCCATCTTTTAGATTCACACGCAACTCGTAGATTTTGGATATATTTTGTAAAGTCGAAAATTTCACACTTTAGTTCCAATATTGATTATCGTTTAACCAAACACTGTATTTCAGATACGCATGACCAAAATTTTGTTCCACAAACCAATCTAATTAAAATCACATTTCACAGTCCTGTGTGAAGATCTGGTTGCGACCACTTAGTGGTCATATTATGGTGATCTTTGAATTAGCCAATGGAAACGCAGCTTTCAGAAATTTGAAAGTTTACCCAGATCGTTTGCAAACATAGATGCTCTTCAGCCATACTGCTCAGTCTCCCAAACGCGAAGGTATAAGATTTCATCTGATTGGCTGATACAATTAGCGATTATGGTAATAACATAGGTAACCAGAACATGACCCCTAAGCGGTCGCAGTCAGATCTTCAGGTAGGACCGTAGAGATTTGATTCCTGCTATGATAAAAAGGTGAGTTTCAATGATTTATAAAAATCGATTTTAGGAGTAAAGCCATGAATTGGTTGAATAATGTACTATGTTTCGGTCACTTTTCAAGAGCAGATACTTAGCTCACTTAGTTTCTATATTTTCGAGGATACACTTTGCATGATAGTATTACCACACTGTGAGAAATGGTTTTGGGGAAAATTGTATCCATTGGTTAAATTGTGTTCATTTACCAAGTCTGACGTTAGATGCAAATATACAAAGAATTTGTAGTGAGAAACCCGATGCTAATAATCAACATTAAATGGGGTTTGTTGAAAATGTCATTTCAGACTGCAAGAAAGAAAAACATATATTCGTGTCATCTTGAAAGACTAGTTATGTGAATGAGTATTCCGAGATGACAGTTCTCAATGACTATGGTTTATCATTTAATTCCAAAACATGCGCTGTCAGTAATGTTTTCACTGATGACGTTGCGAACATTCTTATCTCCATATTAAGTAAATCATCGAGTTATTTTTGTTCCAACTGACTGTCAACGTGTTAGTTTTCTTTAAGATATCAAATCCATGTGTACTTCATCCTTGGAGATAAGCCAGATTTCATTGACCTTTTCGATACCTCAGCTGTTACCTGTTACCAAAAACGTGCAAGTAATGCACAAATAGTTCTTCCCAAGTCTAGACAAAATATCTTTTGCAATCTATATCTTCCGCACATGCTTTCAATATACCGATCCACTATCGATAGATATGCTCCGCCCACCCGGAACGACGGACATTGTAGATACAAGATGGCGGCCTGATACAATACTGATTCAGAATTTATCTCCACTAACAAGACGAACATGTTTAAAAAGAAGAGCAAATTATCGTGGAAACGGCTATTTATAAAACAATTTATTTAAATGCTACAATTTTAAGAAGAAAACTTGTGCATAATACCAAATATATTGATCGATTGTAAGACATGCAGCGTCTCGTAACATTGTTGGACGGGGACGAAACCAGCTAGATTGGAGACATCATCATACCAGCATAGCGTGTAAATCGACAAAACATTACTTGGATGTATTGCTTTCACTTGTATTTCGATGGTCAAAAGTTTCTATCTCGGAGGAAAAGACTATTTTAGTTTCACAAATGATCGGTACAGCTGATGAGGCACTGCAGTAAAATATGTAACGGTTTGTTTAAACAATCATTTTATAATATTTAACTTATCTTGTACTTAAAATGAAAAGACATCGCTGACTATAACGAACTTTTGAATTATGAAACGCACGTTCTTTATGAAGAAAATGTGGGATGTGAGATTGGAATACAAATAAGTCAGTGAAGTAATCATGGGGTTGGTTGCGGGATAGAGTGGTCTAATGCACTCACCTTTATTGATATCTTACCCCTGTTTGCGTGGGTTCGAGTCTCGTTTCGGCCAACGTTGGTATGCGAGAAAACTTGCCAGTAGCTTCCAGTGGGTCGGGATTTTTCCCGAGGTTTTTCTGGGTTCCTCCTCCACCAAAACTTAGAATGAACGCCTTGTATAACTTATAAGTGCTGAAAAGTGGCGTCACAAGACCAAACCAAATCATTTAGCAATATATTTTTCAAAAATAGCATTTTGCTCACATTTATTACCCTATATACAGTGTTTTTAATTCTTCTGTATATTTTGACAAGATTTCCATTATCTTCCTTTCGTCTCGGCTCCCTGATCGGCCTCAAATTGTCCTTGCACGTGATGGAATAAACGCGAGAAATTTATTTTGAGTAAGCTGCATCATTTCTTTATAGAGCTACTTTTTACTTTGCAGCTGCGGTTGGTAGATTTAGGAGGAAAAGGTTTGTAAACTCATCTTGCTAAATCCAGTACATAATGTTAGGGTGATGAGAGACTTGTTCAATATTTCCCCTTGCATTTCGCTTTCACTTATAACAGCTCTCACCTTGTTGTTTTTGGCTCTTCTGAGAAATAGCGAAGCTCACAGTTACGCATGTGGCAGTGGTGCTAATGATTCAGTGTCGGAAAATTGATTAGAACTGAGAAATAAAATACTAGTAATAAGAACACTAAAGATCATGGGTTGAGGCAAAATTAAATTGTTACCTATGAACCGTTACTGACATAAATAAAGGTGGTCGCTGAAACAAGAGAATATCTTCACTGTCTCACGCACTATTTAGAATGACTTTTCTAGATATCACTGCACTAACGAAGCTGGACAGCTGTTATCGAGTTTTATTGAAGTCCATAAGAAGAAGTATTAATATATATTTTTGGTTTTATTTATCCTGGAGATTTGCTAACTAATTCAAGGATATTATCTGCATTAAATAAAAAACATAATTCAAGTCTGAACAGAAAGTAAGATGTTTGTTGATTTCAGACTATTTGATTCTGAGTATGATGACGAAGAAACATGTGTAATTCGGCTGCTCTGAATATATAACTAATGCATCTGGATTCCGTAAATAATGTTAAAAAATGAAGGAATATATAAGTAACTGAATTTGTGTTAAAATACAAGGAATGGCATAAAGGGAAACATCAAGTGTAAATATTCAGTGTAAATAGAAGGATTCATAGCCAATTACTTTCTGTATGTAACCAAAAAAGAAATTAAATAAATAATTTTGTTCACATCTGAAGAATTTAATGTTGAAAAACAAAGCTTTTCTATTTAAAACATTATATGTTTGCAAAGTTTGAATTGCTCTGAAATGTCGTTTTGATTGAGTTTTATTAACCCTTATGGTGATGTTTAATTCCGGACTTGTTAACACAGATATTGCTGATTTTCGCAATATGGTTATTGTCATGACCGAAGTACCAACAACAACTCCCAGAAATGTACATATCGTTGCTTTAAGTACTTTAACCAGGAAAACTTCAACGCTAACCTTCGCTATAGCCCTGCTCATACATCCGTGACATTTCTCCTACTACATACTCCTCTCAAACAAATATTCCAAAGAAGGCAATAAGCTTCCTCTATCGAAAGTAACGGATAAACATATCCATGGATGAACACGCATAAAACATCAGCAAGGTCTCTCTGTTAATAGTGAACCATGGATGGACATTCACAAAAAATCAGCAAGGTCCCTCTATTAACAGTGAACCATGGATGGACATGCACACAAAATCAGCAAGGTCCCTCTATTAACAGTAAACCATGGGTGGACATGCACAAAAAATCAGCAAGGTACCTTTATTAACAGTGAATCATTGATGGACATGCACAAAAAATCAGCAAGGTTCCTTTATGTGTATATTTGTGTGTATGTATGTATGTATGTATGTATGTATGTATGTATATATATATATATATATATATATATATATATATATATATATATATATATATATATATATATATATATATATATATATATATATATATATATATATATATATATATATATATATACATACATACATACATACATACATACATACATACATACACATGCGCATATATACATATACACATATACATACACTTATATACGCTTCCTGGACATATCCTTGTCCACTTAAAATTATCTACATGTGTTCAAAGTGAGAGAGAACATGACAATCCATTTAAATTGTTATACACATATATACACATACACACATGCATGCATGCACATACATACACATATACATATATATACACACACATACACATATATATAACAAATATCAAGAAACGTAAAGAAAACTCATTGCAAACGAGATATATACGCAACATAGATAAAGAGAGGAAAATAAAGAAATTGGAATTATTTACATTCGACTGTAACAATTTAAATGGATTGTCATATTCTCTCTCACTTTGAACACATGTAGATAATTTTAAGTGGACAAAGATATGTCCAGGAAGCGTCTAAAAAGATTCAAAAGTGCATGTAACGGTAAAATACTGGTTCCTAAATTGACAATTTGTATAAAGCACGGTTTTTGACGATAAGGATGTTCACTTTTCAATGCGGATTAATCATTTAAAAGGTGGGTATCACTGCCGACTTCCTGCAATAGTTATATTTCTTTTAAAATAATAATAACTGTCTCTCAAGTCACATTTCATATTCACCAAATAACGGTTGTAATACGTGACATATATAAATGGTAGTTCTAAATAGTTAGCACCAGGACAACTAGTACATTATATTAATATTTGATTAATCCTATTCGTTACAAATTTTCGGACAGAAGATCATATTTTTGTGTTACAGTGCATTCGGTGCAGTTTAACCACAATGTAACACATCAGAGTGGCTGCAGTCTACCGTACAGTGTAATCATATCAGAGTGGTGTTATCCCAATGTAACCACATCAGAGTGGCTGCAATCTACCCAGCACTTTACCACACCAAAGTGGCCACAGTCTACCCCACACTGTATCATATCAGAGTGGTTGCAGTCTGCTCCATAGTGTAATCATATCAGAGTAGCTGCAGTCCACCACACACCGTAACTCATCAGAGTGGCTGAAGTCTACCCATAGTGTAATCACATCAGAGTGGCTGCAATCTATTTCACAGTTTAATCACATCAGAGTGGATGCAATCTATCCCACACTTTAACACACCAGAGTGGCTGCAGTCTACCCCACACATTATCACATCAGAGTGGTTGCAGGACTCACGGTACTAATTCAGTTCCAATAGTAAACCTATGCAAACACCATGATATTAAAAATTCAATAACTTAAAATTGTTGAGTGCTCATGATCAAACCCATATTATCAGCATAGACAAAACCTGGATGTCGGCTTCTGTGTTAAGGAAAGGATATGAACCGCGGCATTTTCTGGACTTGCGTGTGTTTCAAAAATGTGCTTTCAGTTGCGCACCAATGAGTCAGGTGCTAATTTTAGTAATGACTGTTCCAAACTCAAGACTGTTAAATGACTGAAATTCCACCAATAAAACAATGCCTCTATTTTGTTTCACTTACAACTAGGATAAGCTCTGAAAAGATTCTTTTTCCTAAAACATAACTTACATTATTAACCAATCCTGGTTAGCCCAACCCATATATACTCTATTTTGTGTTCACCCATTTCCAGGCTGGATCCCATTTTTGCATATAATTAGTACCGTGTGTCCTACAATATACCTACACTTGATTTTCTTGACAGCCCTATGAATGGTAAATAGTTCAATACACAAGTATATAATGTGCGTAGTTCTGTTTGTCAAAGATTACATTAGTGAATATTAAATTATATTGGAAGTTCATCTTCACCTAAAGACCAATGGTGCATTTCAGGCAATATTTAAATATTTGAGCTTTATTTAAGAAAATCATTAAAAATATTAAAATAAAGCTGTCTAATACGAGTCATCTTTTTAATATCACCATTTATCTCTCTTCAATTTAATACTGAAATATATTACCAGTCTTGTCATATTATGTAATTAATGAGTAAAAGGTCAAGGTGACCATCTACATGTACATGTATTATTACAGAAAAAGAGATTTAAATGACAAAAATTACCTAAATTTCCTCCCAGAAGACATATAATTTAAAATTAAAGTAAGGTAGACATAAATCCATTAAAATGCAAAATATGAACTTTCAAAACATTCGCGGGAAGAAATTAGTGGGATGCAAAGCCATGAGAGGTCATCACTAATAAACATGATGGAAAAGACCTTAGTGATCATAACTGAAGCATTATGTTTCAAAACACATTTGGGAAATATCATATTGCTTAATATAATTATTCTGTAAATGGTACATTATATAAGGATTATATATGTATTGCTTAGATATAAACCAAAGTGCAAAACACTCCACCTAACAGAGTTATATCTACAGACTGCTCCCCTTCCCCCTTCTTGACAACGGTTTATATATCCGAATATGTGTTTAATATCCCACTGAAAGTCACTCTGTGGTTTACAAAAGGTATTCGTTTTTCTTCATATCCACAAATTGCATTTATAGTAAAATAAATTGCACTTGCATATGTGGAGTCATTGTATTGCTGTGGCTGTCTATATGACTCACGGTACTAATTCAGTTCCCATAGTAAACCTATGCAAACACCATGAAATTAAAAATATAATAACTTAACATTTCTTTAATCCATAACTCGGAATTAGAATTTAATTTCAGCCACGTGTACATATCGTCCATTTTTGTGTTTTTTTTAAAGCTATATATTCAGAGATAGGTGTCTTCTTTATAAAGGGCAAACGTATCCATAAGTATGATCCAACTACTTATCCTGGATGTTTTTGTGTGAATACTCGCTTGTTTTCCTTTGTTTAGCTTAAACTCGACCAGAGGCAACTGATGTTTTACGAGCCATTCCCAACTTCTTACTTTCCCACACAATTCCATTAAACACCTGTAAGATTCAGCAGGTGGAGGGTCACATATCTTCAGCACAGATCAATCATGTTTCCTTGTTTTGCTTCGTCAGCTGGTATAATATTCTTGCAAAATAAGTTCTGTAAATCGGGCCAAGATTGCATGATTCCAGAATGCTATATTATGCTTGCTTGTAAATTGCTGGACAAGGTTTGACCAGAGGTCTTATGCGCTGAACGAACGGGACAGAATTGACAATGAGAGGAAAGAATCTATAGAAGAAGAATATTGATTTTCTTTGGTACTTTACAGCACATTTATACGATTACTTTATTTAGTTTTGACGCAGTTTGAGTGAAAGGGCCTTGGTAATGTACATACCACGGTAGCCGATTCGGGCTGATCCTTTGGCAGGATTCGACACCACCATGCAAGACACAAAGCTTCCGCGGCTCTTGATGATGATAAGGAGGAGGACGAGGGCGAGGATGATGTGACTATGACGACGACGACGATGAAAAGACGAAGGAGCAGATGAAAAACTTGCTTGGAAATTGTCAACTTTAGACCAAATTGTCAAACGTTCGGTAATTCTTTTTTAAAATAATATGTTTTTTGAACGCAATGTATTTTAGCGATTCTTCTATTAGACATTTTAAAAAATCTGAAATGTATAAAAATCAAAACTCAGTAGGAAATGACAACTCTTGGACATTGAATATGATTTTAAATAAAAAGTTGTGAAGCTAAGATTAAAATTACGAATAACAATAATAAAAATAAAAACGAATAAAACTAAACTGTTAAAGACCTTAAAATCTTCGCAGTGTTGTGTCGGTAATGTTTTGTTTGTTTGTTTTGCTTGTCGATTTTCATAAGTTTTCAAGGTCTAAAAGAAGAGAGCTTTGTGATGTTCTGACCAGGTCATTGAAATTATGACTAATATCACTGGACAACAAATTTTTACAAAAGTCATGTTACTGAAATAAAATTAGTCAATTCTTATCAATTTTTATGTGCTGAACACGAATATGACAGTCAAATTGCAAAATTGGCTCTAGTTTTTTTGTAATCTGCAAGAAATTAATGTTTACATAACGAAATGCATTCCAATAGTAAAAGGTCAACTGTAATAGCCTACCTATAAAAAATCAAGTCACTGACTACATCTTAGATTTCTTCGCCTGTCTCTTGTACAGCTGTTCGGGAGCATCTCTGAGGAGTGTCCAGCAGTAGTCAGCCAGCATTGTAGTGGACCATTTTCCCTGGTATCTTTGTTCCATTGTTGCGATATCTTGATGAAAACGTTCGCCGTGTTCATCACTAACAATACCACAGTTGCTAGGAAAGAAATCCAAATGGGAATGAAGGAAGTGAATCTTTAGAGACATATTGCAGCCAAGTTTATTATACTTCATCAACATGTCTTCTACTAGTTCCTTATAGTTTTCTGCCCTAACATTTCCGAGGAAGTTTGTAGAAACTAGGCGAAAAGCATTCCATGCTTGTTTCGCGTCACCTTCCAGCAAGTTGTTGAACCGGTCATCTTTGAAAAGCTCTCGAATCTGAGGACCCACAAAAACTCCCTCTTTAATCTTTGCTTCGCTGAGTCGAGGGAATTTTTCATGCAGGTATCGGAATGCTGGCAAAGTCCGGTCAATGGCTTTCACGAAGTTCTTCATCAAACCTAGTTTGATGTGAAGGGGTGGTAGCAAGATTTTCTGAGCCTCAACCAGAGCTGGGTGTTGGATATTCTTCTCTCCAATGGCTACATTCTGCCTGTGAGTCCATTCCTTCCTCATGTAGTGCATTTCCCTTGCTCGGCTATCCCACTCGCATAAGAAACACATGTATTTTGTATATCCTTGCTGCAGTCCCATTAAAAGGGCAACTACCTTCAAATCACCACAGAGGTGCCAGCTGTACTTGTTATACTCAATGGAATTCAGTAGCTGCCTTAAGTTATCGTATGTCTCTTTCATGTGGACAGCATACGCTACTGGAATAGATGGAAGAATGTTTCCATTGTGCAAAAGCACAGCCTTGAGACTCAGTTTCGAAGAGTCCACAAATAGTCTCCATTCTTGTGGGTCATGAGTGATTTTTAAAGCATTCATGAGGCCCTCAATATCGGAACAGAATATCAGATTACTTTCCTTTCTGAAGAAAGGCTCCAATTGCTGGTGGCGCTTTCGATATGCAGTAATTGTGACATCTTCTTCTAGAAGATTCCATTGTTGGAGTCTTGATCCTAGCAATTCTGCCTTGTTCTTTGATAAGTCCAAATCACGAATCAGGTCATTTAGTTCTTCCTGTGTTATTCTGTGTGGGGTTGATGATGCACCACAGTGAAAATCTGGATCACTGCATGCTGATGGACCAGGAGAAGAACAGGTCGACTCACCTTTGTCTTCGTCAGATGAATCAAGAGAATATTCTGCTGGAGGTTCTGGAATAGGAAGTCCCTCACCATGTGGAACTGGTCTCAATGCAGACGGAATGTTTGGGTAGACTATTCTCGACTTCTTTCGCTTCGTTATTCCGCCGGAAAGAGGAGGAACCAAGCAGAAGTAACAGTCATTTAGGTGGTTGCTTGGCTCTCTCCACACCATTGGGACTGCAAACGGCATTGATGACCTTTTGCAATTCAACCACTGTGAAAGCTGTGTTGTACATGTAGCACAGCATATATGCGGAGCCCAAGGCTTGTCTTGGTCACCAACCTTGCATCCGAAGTAAAGATGATATGCCTTCTTCACTTGAGAATTGATACTTTTCTTCTGGTTGGCAAATGTCACTTCCCCACAAATATAGCAAAAATTGTCCGCGGTATTAACACACTTTCGAGGCATTACTGTTCTTTATTGTACGTAAATGGATAAAATAATAAGTTTTATGTAACAGTAGCTTGAACTGTCTCGCACAACGTCTAAAATATTTTAAATGCTGAACCTATCTGATTGGGCTTTATATAGTACACTGCTTACGTCAGCTTCAGCAGCCGCCTGGCATTAGTATAATAGGCCTACACATGTATAGTACACTGCTGACGTCAACTTACTTCAGCAGCCGCATGGCATTAGTATTGCATTGCATCAGAAAATGATGCAATCAACTGTGGATGATGTGAGCATGATGGTATTATGCAATGTTACATCATTATTCCGGATGTTGCTGCAGTCCTACTGGAGAAATTTACACAGTGCAACATAGAAAATGAGGTATATGAATATCTTCAAAACGAGAGCCAATACAAATTTTTCACGGTTATATTCGTGTTCGGCACACCAAAATACTACAGATTAGGGCCTTTTCAAGTCAGTAATGATTTCACTGTTGACTGAATATATTCAGTAGGTTGATGTTTGGGGTATTAAGGTTAATTATATATGCTGTCATATATAAATCATCAAGAATATAATTAACAATTTATACAATTTAAACTATTAAGCAGGTATTCAATACTTTTCTTATCATTTGTGGCGGCTGCTCGCCTCCATGTATCAGCGAGATTGTTTTCTTTCTTCCACTTCCAATCAAAACAATAAACGACAAGGGTATGGACTACATTACCGTTTATACTCTCCTATAAGTCGAGTCAAACTGCAAACTGCACCGACCCAGAGCTGTCGTCGCATACGGTGTCGGCAATCTGGATCTGTGCAGTTTGTAAGGAGTAATCAGTAAAATAAACAACATAGACCCTGATCTGCATGCGCATTATGCTACGACAGATCGGGATTGTCGTCGTTGTGTACAATTTGACTCGACCTATAAGTGAGTATATACGGTATCTATCTCAGTCCTTGGTACAAAGTAGCGTATCTGTGCTTTTATCCGATTGTCAAACAAAACCCTGGCTTACACCGTTCTTTGTCGCAAATTACCTCTAGGCTAAATGATTTGCCCGTCTCGATATGTTAGACATCTCAAGTGAAATCGAAACAAATTAACGATATTCCATCTCAAATTACAGGGGATAGAAATCGCTGGATAATAGGTAGAGATGACAGACTTTAGGTGGAATGTTTCCCAATTTATCACGCATAATTGACCCATTCTACAGCAAAAGAACGCAACTTGTGCTTAATAACCTAATTAATAGCAAAACCGTTTTTAAATTTATACTTCAAGGTCATTTAAACATCACGTTCCACGATTTTATCTGACTGATTTTACTTGACGTGTATAAAATAGAAGAAAAAAAGATCAGGCCCGATATTCATGGCAATAGCATCAGATCCGGTATTCTTGGCAATGACATCAGTACCGGTCTTCTTGGCAATGACAACAGTACCGGTCTTCTTGGCAATGACATCAGTCACGATATTCTTGGCAATGACATCAGTCCCGGTATTCTTGGCAATGACATCAGTCCCGGCATTATTGGCAATGACATCAGTCCCGGTATTCTTGGCAAACAAGGTCAGGGATTCTTGGCAGTAATAGCGAGCCCGATATTCTTGGCAATGACATCATGTCCAGTATCTTTGGCAATAACAGCTGGACCGGTATTCAACAAACTTTATCAGCTTGAAACTCATGCTTCAACTCAACTCAGACTCAGATTGTGAATTAAGAATTTAAATTAAAATAGAAAAAGTAAAAATAAACTTCTGTATGACTCTTGACTTCATCTTAATTGAAACTAGAAACTTGAGGTTTTTGATGCTTTGAATTTGACTCTTGCTTAAATAGCTGCGAAAACACTGCTCGTGGATTTTTCAGACCAAGTCCGGCTTGTGATTTATCTGCAGCCACGTGTTCAAAACTTCAATTCAAACTAATTTTTTCCTCCGTCCACGTAATGAACATAAATGCAGAAAGCATTTTGAAAGAATCAAAATATCTGTAGATTTATACATACCCGTTTGCTTACCAAGTGTGTTATGACAAAAACTGTTGCCTTTTTGTCCTTTGAATCAAATAAACTTTACACTTTAAACAAATCTCATTTTTTCTATCTGTTTTTCATTTAAGATTGAATATTAACAAGGAAAGTAAGATGGGCATCCATCTGTCTAATTCTAACTGGGTGGTCTACTTTGTCAGATACGCGATGCGATTTTCGACACAATGCTTTTCGTTTAGATATACCCCGTATCTTAACACATAACAACAAAGGTGAAGTGATTCCTGTATATAAACCAGCTGAAAACAAATAAAATACTAAGCATCGTTGTATTACATTTCGTACCCAGTACTCATCAAGACCTACTATCAATGCCACAAGACTATGGAATCAGTACCTGAACGCTGAAGTAACCAATGGGAAACACAAGGCGTCAGTTACAAATGGGATACACAAGGCGTCAGAAGATGCACTCTAATTTAATGAACATATAGTTGTAAAAAAAAAATCTATATTGCAAGCAGCTCGATTCAACTTCCGGTACCCAAATGTGAAAACAATATTCATATAATTAATGCGTTCTCATTAATTTGATGAACCAGTCTTAAATATTTGTTTTACAAGCTATTTGAGAATAGGCGCATTTATCAAATGCATACATGTCCGTTCCTGTGGCCTAGTGGTTAGAGCGTCCGCCTCTGATGCGTAGGTCGTGGGTTAGATCCTCGGCCGAGTCATAGCAAAGACTTAAAAAAATGGTACTAACAGCTGCCTCGCTTGGCGCTCAGCTATGTTAGTGTTAGGACTGTCGGCTTGGTGTCAGGATAATGATGCCCCAGTGCTAGACATCACTATAAACTGCGACACTGCAGACATCGTAGAGATATGACTGAAAAATTGTTAAAGCTACGTTAAAAATCCGAACCACACACACACACACACACACACACACACACACACACACACACACTCAAATACATTTTATATATTTCATCAGAGTCCGTAAAACATTTGACATACGTTTTAACAATATAGACGTTTCTTTTTTTGTTGCTTTATATCGTCACCTTCAATTTATTCCTGGTTATATCAGGCAGAAGAATTGGTAATTAAATGACTTTCCAAAGGACGCTCTGAGAAAACATAACCCTGCTGTTCTAGATTACGATGTGAAAAAAAAATAGAACAGTTTGTGTCAGTCCGATATCCATTCAATCGTTATGAAAGTACAATGGAAAATAAACGGGAGAAAATGTATATTTGTTTTCATCAATAAAAGATAGTTAATCTTGATATTTATGCACTTATATATACTTAAGACAAAGTAAGTACGCTCGAGCCGCTGACCGACCATGAGTTTTACCAGGTATCAACAGTATGGATGTGTGTCCTGCTCTCCAGGGTGTGTTATCTTGTCAGCGGCACTGCTATTTTGTATTGTCATTCGACACTCTTTGAGTGTTATTGTAACTCTTACCGCGGGATCTTTTCATTGGTAAAATTGTTTCTCATCTTTGGATAAAGAGGGTGCTCTCGTGCGTATTCGAATTATATGTTGTGTTTGCAAACTCCCTTCTACATTGTGACAGCCTTGTTGTACCGTAGCACCTCATGTACTGGTTCCCTAGCATCGGAGCTCCAAAATTCTGACGGCCATCATCATATCAGTTGAACATTCTTCACTGTGTCATCAAAGTTATGTTTCTCATGTAAATGCTACGTTACCGACTATGGCTGCTTTATAAAGCTTATTTCACGAACTTTATTTTTACTTAAAAATTATCCTATGGTAAGATACAGTTGCTGTGACTTAATGGAAGCTAGGCATCCAGTTAATGTCAGTTTAAATAGCACGGTTTTATGATTCTTTTGAAAATCAAACGTTTGGTCTAAACATTAGCAACTTTATGACCCTCGGAGGTATCAATCACCCAAACAATAACAAATGTGAGGTGCAATTCTCCACGCCACCTCAGGGTTAACAAAGTGCTGCGAGTCTCCATTCTATTTAGGTTGATAATCACCGCTTTGTAGAATGGCGCCTTATAATGACAAATTTAATAAATCGACTTTATTTAATATATTCTGCCTGCAATGATATCAATAATTATCAGAAAATGATCACATATTTTGCAATTTTTTTAATCAACGTACTGAATTGGATCCTCATATATTTTATTTTAAAAATGCAATATTATATTCGGAATGTCGGCTTTTACGAGCCTTTGATTTAAAATTTCACCTGGTTTTTAAATTGAAAATGATATGAAATTTTTCAAAATTGGAATCTTGCAAATTTGTCCTGTCGTTACAAAGGACTATGTTGTTAAATCGTGTATCAAAACGAGGTTTTGTATAAATCTTTATTTAAGGATAGTTTTCATATCTTTTATCGTGAAATTCATTCCGCTTATTGCGTGATAACAAACTAAAACTATTTAAACAAATATTTATCATTAATTAAGATAGTATTGCAAGGGTTTTCAATGTAATGTACTAAATTTAAGATTTCAATATTTTCTCATTTTTGGCTGGAATAAAAAGAGATTCAGTTAGGTAAATAGACTAGACTCCAAAAACGGGCAAGAAACAAGCAAATGTACAAATGCACAGATTTTCTTCATATAAACCTGAAAATTGGAGAATCAGTTTCAAGTTAGGCATGACAATGCCCGTGTTAGTCATGATTGACAAAACTCAAAACTGATACTGTTTTGGCAGCACAATTAATTGTCAACTAATAAAACAATTAAGCGGAAAATATTCATTCACTAATGAGACGGACGATGTCAAATTTCTCGAGTGATTTCAGGAAGCATTCATGGTGGCTGTGCTTGTCAACACCGCTGTTATTATATTGTCATCTGCTCCGGTACCAATCGAGACTTAATTTATCACATACGATATGAACTATGCTACTATGGTCTTTGGGAAGCGGCAATTTTGCTGCCTGTGAGTCGGGCTAGGCTGTCGACAGTTTCGTTTGGAACCTTCTGATAGTGACCATGCTAGGATAACATGGCATTAGTTGCTTATCTGTTATTTCAAATAAGCCTTGTTCGATATACTTTGAAAACAGATCTAAGTGATAACAGGCAGTACTTGTTTTGGTTGTCTGAGCCAATATCCGTTAAATTATACTGCAAATAAATATTAAAATATGGTCATATGCGAGGATTAAAATTAAGTTCCATTTTTTATGTACAACCAATGGATCTTATTTCATACATTGTTAATATATTCATTCTTAAAGATTTACGGGATAAAATTCGACATCTGTTAGAATAAATATGTTAATATCATACGGGCAAAACTTGAAAAGACTCGACTGCAATTTTCATGTTGCTCATTCTTACACAGACATGTCACGTTCAAAAGAGTCAAACACACCCTGGTTTAACCCATCATACCATGGCAGGTTGCAGTGGAGTTTTAGAAATTTCAGCCACCATGTTGATCAATCCACCGGCTGATTATGGCAGAATAATTCTTCTTCTCGATTAAGTATAGCTTTGTAAGCCCCCATTATTTGTAAACACTAAATATCTACAATAAAACACGTGTCGTACGTGTGCGGGACATACTCATGACTAGCGAGAAAAGGGCAAGGCGCGAGACATTATTATTTTATACTAATAAGACACTAATCTTCCATAAAGGGCAGACTGCTGACTGTATGACAGATATTTAATCACCGTGAGCATCCAGGGGTGCGCAGATGATGTCAGCTGTCATCCGGGTTTTATTGTTTTCAGAGAATGGCTGGTCATAGTTGTTTATCCTTGAAACAGTTTCCGCTAAAATAAGGCCCTGGGCAATGCTTTTATCGGAACTTCAGACAAAGAAAATATATTGCAAACCGGAATGGTCCTATTGACACAATGTTCAGAAAGTAATATTTTAATATAATCGTTATGTGCTTTAATTGTACTGGATATGCCTTTTTGATAATCAAATCTTCTCAACAATTTTCAATCAAGAATAATATTTGCAAATCTAGAAAATAAAATATTCGATTATGATCATTTTCAGAACTAACAAGGAACAAATAAATAACAGACAGGTTGGATTTTACAATAAGAGTGTACTGAGTAGAGTTTGGCCATGGAAACGGCTTCGAATATGAACAGTGTAAGAATAGTTTATTCCCCCCCCCCCCATCTCTCTCTCTCTCTCTCTCTCTAGTTATAACCGAATCATATATATATATATGATTCGGTTATAGCTAATAACTATGAATCGGTTATAAATATGGACAGTTTAATGAAATTGACGTACCAGAGATAATCAAATAAGTTTTGGTACTGTATGTTAATGTTTATTGCATTCAGTAACAGAAGGTGGTAAAGTTTCGAAGGAATACATTTTAACGTTATTCTCTTCTCTATGAGAAAATAGCTTAGTCATCTTTATCGCTATGAAGTGTCGTTTCAGCTTCTCAATGTCTATGCCAAGTTGCATTCTAAATCTCGCTGCATTCGTGCTGGACAAATATGCATGCTTGTGTAGTTTCCGTGTCCAAAGGTGGTATAAATTTGACTTATGTATTCGATTAAAACAAATAGGTTTTTGTAATATAGCAAGTTTCAGTAGGCTTTAATCGAAATTGCTTTTCTTTCATAGCGCCTATAAAACAAAACAAAATGTTGGACGGAATCAAAATGAGACACCAAATAAAAAAGAAAATGATGCAAAGGTGCTTGATACGTGGAATTAACAACTACACGAAGGAAAAAAGAGCTACACATATTATATTTTTTTTGTTTAATTCTGTTTAAAGAACTGACCCAATCATTTAAACAAACTATCAAAAATGAGCAGTAAAATGCATTTAAAAAAATCTCTGTAATTCGATACATCACCCACTAATCTTGAGAATAATATTCCATTGTTTCTGCGCAAACATGCAGGCATTTTAGAAGACAGAAAAATAGAGTAATCCTTCCAGAAATTTGTTTTTCCTATATTCACTCACATCTCAGCAGGGATTACATTCCGTTTCTGTTAAAATCCTTTTTTATTATTCTGCCGCGTTTGCGTGGTCACATCTAACGTCAACAGTATTGCCAAAAAGCGATAAGTTTGCTATCCACCAACGAAAATCAAAATCATGGATGTTAAAGTCAAGTGTTTGATACAATGCTATATAGTAAGGGGAGTGTGACGGTAAAGGGACCCATGGGAAAAATGTATAACCTAGTCTGAAACGGTATGGGGGCCTTTATAAATTTAACATTACAGTAAACTTTGGAGCGGTGGGTGGGTGGATGGTCGTAATGGTGGGTCTCTATGAATTTAACATTACGATAAAATTTGGTACGGTATGAAGACGTATGATAATTTAATATTAGAACGACACTTGTACGAAATAGTGATTTAACATTAGGACCTCATATGGAGCCTGTTGGAATCGACCATTGGACAGCCTATATACTTATATTTCCTACCCATAGTCCATTACACATACTCAGGGCAAGTGGACGGTATTACGTCATCCATAGTCCATCACACATACTCAGGGCAAGTGGACGGTACTACGTCATGTACTTATATTAACTATCAACATACTTTACGCACACAAGAAGGAAAGGTGGTAACACATACATTTAGACTTGCTATCCTGAAGGAAAGGTGGTAACACATACATTTAGACTTGCTATCCTGAAGGAAAGGTGGTGACACATACATTTAGACTTGCTATCTTGAAGGAAAGGTGGTGACACATACATTTAGACTTGCTATCCTGACGGAAAGGTGGTAACACATACATTTAGACTTGCTATCCTGAAGGAAAGGTGGTCACACATACATTTAGACTTGCTATCTTGAAGGAAAGGTGGTGACACATACATTTAGACTTGCTATCCTGAAGGAAAGGTGGTAACACATACATTTAGACTTGCTATCCTGAAGGAAAGGTGGTAACACATACATTTAGAATTGCTATCCTGACGGAAAGGTGGTAACACATACATTTAGACTTGCTATCCTGAAGGAAAGGTGGTAGCACATACATTTAGACTTGCTATCTTGAAGGAAAGGTGGTGACACATACATTTAGACTTGCTATCCTGACGGAAAGGTGGTAACACATACATTTAGACTTGCTATCCCGCACATCATTATGTCTCATATATTTAGACTCATTTTCCAGTGTACCATCTCACATAAAAAGAGAAGGGGGGTATAGTTTTAGTTTTTCATGCAACTTGTATACATACAATTACATATACACACATATATAAACACAAACAAAGAGAAATTATGAATGAATGGTCAGTATCACTTTTCTGGAATACTAGTGTGGTCCTGGAAAGGCGTATTGGATTATAACAGAGGTAGTTAAGGGCTATTGGTAATGCCAACAGGTTACGTTTGGTGGGTGGGTGTGAGTAGTTGTATGAGGAAGTATGTGGATAAACCAGAATTAACATTAGCCCATACGTTAACATTAAAAGGCACTCTGGAAACAAATGAGAATGTAACATTGGATGATGCATTCTGGGGACAAACGCGACGAAGCAGTCTGGTGACAATTGGGAATTTATCGTACGGCTTATGTTGACCCCAGACCGCCCTATACCTTGAGGGTCCGATGAGGCAGTCTGGGGACAAGGGGAAATATAATAGCAATACGTTTTTCTACAATTCAACAGACCACATACACTATCCCGCGTTCACTTCCTGGTTACAATTCACACACACTTACACAAACACACACTTACACACACACTTACACAAACACACACTTACACACACACACACACACACACACACACACACAGAGCTATCCAGCTAGCGCTTTGATTACAACCTAATATACAGCCCTTTTATCCACACGACTATTAACCAGCAACCATCTTTCTGATTACTATTCACACTTCCCCATCCACTATCTTGCAACCGCTTTTGATTACTATCCAAGCACTCCCTCATACCGTTACACAAACACACCACTCTACTCTCTCACAAATGCTATCGAAAGTTTTAGTTTTTGTGAGTAAAGACAATGAAATACGCACAAACACGTACACACACACTCATATTTGTGATAACTGATTAGGTATTGCGTAATCTTTTCCTAGAGATTTGAGTGACCCTTAAAAGGGCCACTGAAGTTGTGTGCCACCACTCTCCTTAGTGGTTGCATCTCCCAATGCAGGCTGCACATTTCTGAAGTCGTGATCTTGACGTGGATAAAACTAGGTTCATTAGTGTCCTTCCCACGGTCTTCCTTTTTGTTTTTCTCCTCCACATCTGTCATCTAGTCTAGATGACCCAGTCTTCTAATTTTCTCTTGGTTATTTTTCTGACTGCCAAATTCCATCTCTCTTCTGGTTTTTTTTTCGTCATCTTTCATATCCTTCTTCAACCTCAGCTCGTCCCTCCTCCCTGTCTTTATCTGATGGACTTCCGCCACCATGATATTACTGGAAGGTCTCTTGCAGATGTAATGAGCTCGTCTCCGTCTTTTGATGGCGCTTCTGAGGGGGTATGTCTAGTTCTTGTTCCCGGTCCAAGTGGTGTTACACTCGCTCCAATAAACTGAGAACTTCTTCCAATTTGCCCACCTTGCACTGTTCTGCCATTTTTCTTTCTTGTCTAGTCCACGATTAATTACAAGTCTGACTTGACTTGACTTCGATTTAAGTCGCGTTCGGCCATTTCCCCATACGCGACTTGTTAATGTACGCACCGTGTACTCATTAATTACTCGTCGAATGGAAAAGTGCCTTCTGGACGCTTTCATGCATGTAAAGTATAATGTTTTAATATAAATGTCTGGAAGAGGGGAAGGAGATGTCCGGTTGAGTCCCCAAGTGGCAGCGGAATCCTTCTGAATCGTCATGGAAGAACAATCGATCATATTGTAATAATGTTGGAGTATGCGTATTTGTTTATAGTTTTCCATTTTAAGGATTTCTTAGAATTTTGTGATTACTTATTTGATTATGGCAGGTTGGTGCTCGGGAAATAGTCCTCAGACCAAACAAATAACTAATTACTAGGAGCAAACGCCAAGTGAAGTGTTAGTGAGACTTCAAGATGTCATGATTTACTTTTGGGGAATTCGGGTCTGAGCCACATGAGTGTCCCAGTCGCTCAGTAGTCCCTATTAAAATCAAATTGTGTGAATTGATTGTGTGACTCCGTGTGTAGTATTTATGATTGGAGACTGGCACATCATACAATGGAATAAACGAGATGGGACGGTTCCATCGAGGGCAGGTGCCGTTTATTGTTGCTATGGTAGTAAAAATGTTGTAGAGTAACAGGAGAAATGGACCTTAAAACCATTTTTTGACTGGTCTAAGGTGGCGTAGTAAAAATAGTTCCGTGTATTAGGTGATTGAGTTGTATAGTTTCACGGTGTGAAATACTGGCGGTACGTTACGTTACAATATTCTGCTCAGTTTTCTAACTCTAGTTGTTTCCTACAACTGGTTGTATGTAAGCCACATATTGTAATTAGGAGCAAGCCTACTTTGTCTGCTTTAGAATGTAGTGTACGTAATTTGCATTCATTTATCCGAAAAAGAATAAAACAAACGAAGGTCAGTGTGACTCATTGAGTTTCGTGGTCTTAATATGTATTATTCGAGTAACTGTATAGAAATATATCGTCTTTGCGTATTAAATGAGACTTATATATATATATATATATATATATATATATATATATATATATATATATATATATATATATATATATATATATATATATATATATATATATATATATATATCGAACTTGGTTTTCGAGTCAAAGTGAAAACTCTTTGGCAGTAAGAGGAAGTGTGAGAAGATAACCGGTAAATTTATGCCCTTGTTTTAACCGAATGTGGCTGCGGCTACAAAGTAAAAAACAGAACTGGTGTGTTGCAAAGTTGGATCGATCATGTCACATTTCGTCTGTTCAACACTTCTTCGTTGTCTCGTCCAATATAAAGCTCACATAAAGAAGTGGACACAAGTCCCAGTATATAAAGACATGGCGCTTGGACACGGGGTGCCTTGGCAAGATGTCATCTTCAAAAGATCACACGGCATTGTCGTCATAATCATCATTCTCGTCGCCGTAGTACTCATAAAATTTGGAACAATTCATACGCATGCAGACCATTTGGATTTGCCAAACATTGTGATGTGTAGCTGGTGCTAACCAAAAATACTCAATTAAAAAAAAACAAAAAAAAAAAACAAACACGCTATTCATGGATCTCCACCATTGGTACGAGCTAAAAAAAACATCACATGCCACCGATTCTAACTTGAATGAGGCTGCTTACTGACAACAAGCGATATAATCTTTAATGGATTAAACAGACAATGATTGCAAACATTTCACCAGAAAGCTGTAGACATCAACACCCACTGTAAGTGGCCTCAAGCAGTTGATGATGACCGAAGAAAAACAGCCTCTACGGCGGAGATTTGAAAGCCATATACACGGTCAATTCTACTGTTACTGCCACACATTCGTCTTTAACGGACGAATCATAAGGAAGGCAAGTAGAAGATAGCGTTTACATAGAAATGCTAAGTAGATATCATTTGCTTCTCTTGCTTGCTTGTTCAGATTAAATGTGACAGATATTATCATCGATCTTCTTCAGTGCAGAAAACAACTTTTACTTATGGTATTGTAACAGTCCTCCAGAGGGCTGAACGAAAGCAGTGTGCTTCATGATCCAAAAAGCAAACACCAACGCTGGCGATGGATTCAACGTCTTAAATTACAAACTAGACCATGGAAAATACCCACGACATCGAGTCTTGCCGCTGTGTTGACATCTACAAGAAATAAAATGCAGAGATAAAAAGGATGATATCAATGCCATCCCAATCAAATCTAGTAAACAAAATGAAGTGAAAAAGCATTGAAAAAAGAACTGACTATATCCGTTTTGAGCATTATCGTCTACTAGTACAAGCAAAGCTAGTATTACCACAAGAACAGAATAGCACAGGAAGTTGGTTGACTTATTGATCAGTATGATTACACCTCTGACCAGCATTTACTACAACCTTGCGCATGCCGCTGATTTTGAAGGAATTAAACGACTTTACCGTACTGCCAGTGCTAAACTCAAACGCCTATATCTCCATGACACACGACAATGGTGATTGCAAGAACAATCGAAGTTGCACGAACCGATCCGACGGAAAGCTTCTACACGTAAAACAGTAAAACATGGTATTAATAGCAGGTTGATGCGGATGATCCTTTCTACTTGAATTACTACAAATGATGTTGCAAGTATTATTTAATGTGATTGATGTGGTTTCAAAATCTGCTCGGTTTCTACCTCTGGACAAAAATATATCGTCAAAATTAGCTCCAGCTTTGAAAATCGTGTTGAAACAAAGTATTCGTCACTCTCTGCGACGGATCCATACACGCAGATTTGCAATCAATAGTTTCAAACCAATCTGAAGAAACCACACATTAATGCGTTTACAGCTTAATATCCTGAAAACAGAGCGATGTTTGAAGCAACATATGTGTAAGCCTTTTGCACATCAGCATACAATCCAATTGATCAACATATTATCACGTTATGTTAAAGTATACAATAAACCATACCATCTTAGTTCCTAATGTGTACCATAATAAATGACAACCCGAAAAATTGAAAGTATTTTATTTGTTTTTCTGAAATCTCTGAGAAATTCGAGAAGAAAGAATTTTATCGCAGCAGCGCTTAGTATCGTCATTATCATCTTATTGTGGTGTAAACAGACAAAAATGGGTTCGCATCGGGCAAACGAAACATACTTTTTACAAAAGATGCGTACACAATCGGACAACGGGGTTGTTTTATGTGACGTTAGGCATCCAAAGAAGTCACCAACCCACTTAAAAATTAGTACGTTTGAATGGAGAGATTTTAAGAGGAACATTTTACTTGCTCCAGTTACAACGAGTGATCAAAGAGACGAACACATCACCAATATTGAAATCATCCTTGACCAAAGATCAACATAAAGTGGATGAAATGGCACCAAAAAGTTGTAAAAGTTATCCACCTAATTTGTATAATTGTAGTACAGTCTCATAAGTCATCGATTATAAAAGAAAATGAAAATGACGAGATCAAACAAATTCACCAACATCGGCAACAATAACGCAACAGTCAGAGAAACAAAAGCAGCGATGTTGAGTGTGTTGAGGAAAATGCGTTCAAGGAAATTATATGTACTTTTTTTGTCTCAGATGCCTTTGGTGTATTTTATGACTAAAGATGATGCCAAAACAAGAAGGAAATACACAGTCGTGGACCATTTTACTGAACAGTTGCATCTGCTTTTTTTCGTCTTCCCAATCCACAGTTGAAATATTATAACGGTTGCAGTAGGAACTGCGACAGCCCAGTATAAGTCATCGTTGTGCAACTATCGCGGTGAGAGTAACTTCTTGGAACAGCTGGAAAGTAATCCTCTGAAATTTCTGGACTCCTCAGAGACAAAAACTGTTGCAATATGAATAATTACTTTCATCTGACTTTACTAAGAACGTTTTGTATGAGTTGTTTTTCTTCCAACAGGGTAAGTAGTTTGAAGGAACCGGTCATTGGTGAACGAAAGGTTTCGCGATCGATGCCACGGTTTGAACGGTTTCCCAAAACTATGTCCTCGTTTTCGAGCTCCTTTTTGGTACACTTAATACTTGAGAAACAAGTCACCTAAGAATCATTTGTAAAATGAGGTTAAAGTCTCTTCCCTTAAACAATATAATATTTTGTTAAGTTCTCCCTTTGTACCAATTTAAACTATTGCAATACAAATTACTTACGGGAATAACGCCGATGAACATATTCTCAAGGAACGAGATTCGTGTTTTTTTCCATCTTGGTCATCAGTGTTAAAAGAGACAGAATCTAAGTTAAGGTAATCACTCCCAGCAAAGGAGCGGATGTTTCCCGCTATATTGTATTATACTTAACTGGAGTACAAAAACCGAGTCCTTCAGTCAGATTGATGAGGTATCGAAAATATTTGACGAACCCGTTGCTTTTTATATATTTGAAGTAACCAGCTAGGTTGGTGTTTCCACTCAGAATATAACAATTTATGAACTATTGTATTATGTTTTGTAGACGATATGCCAGTGAAATTATGTAAATAATAAATAGAATAATAAATGCTTACGTAGTGTAAAAGTCTGGAAATGGTACTCACTCGTTCTCTCAGCTCACTCGTAGGTTCGATGATTCTGACACTCGTAAAATGCTAAACACAGTCGCTATGCAAACACACAAACACGCATTATCCTCTATATATGTTCTGCTGTTAAGGCCAATAATCCTTCTATTTTGTCCTGTACTTTTCAGCAATATCATGCACAAAATGTGCTCGGCATACTGAAATTAACCTTAGTGCGAGTCAGCTCTTGACAAAAAAATAACTCTGGGCACAAATGCCCGTGCTGTAAAATAAAGGTTTAACATTATAAAGGATATTGGCTGGTAATAAAATCATATTTTGTTCAGCTAGAACATACCCAATAACTACATTTAAACGTCATCGTTATGACGTCACTTGCTACTTAAATGAACGTAGCAAAGTGAACTCTAGTAGAGGCTGAACGTGAGGCAGTAACACCTTCTGTAACAGTTCTTCAATTTAGGTGTGTACTTTCGCTTTTCTTATTTCGTGTCTATATTTCCAGTATCGATGATATAGAATATTTAACACTGTAGGTAATAGTTTCTGATGCAACTAAAGGCAAAATTATAATTGTAGAATTTGTCCATTTGATCTCTGTGGTGTTGCATTAAGTATTATCTTAAACCGTACTTAATTAACTGTGGAGTTAAACTCATCCAGTGTGATATTTGCTCCAAGATTATATCACTCAACCCATTTCAAAGATATATATTTAATTAACGCTCATGAAGGAGTCTATATTAAGAAAAGAAAAGTTCTTTTCCCAACGGTCATTTATTAGAAATTGTGTTCTTAGGGAAGTTCCACTGGCCTAAAATGGTATCTCATGAAAGTGCATGTGAAGGTCCGTTAAGATCCGTTATAAGAGATATACTCTTTTTCTGTCTGGAACGCAGAGATATTCCCAAGTCATGAAAAAAAAATAATATCCAAACATCATTCGGGTACGCTCTGGTCTTATCCTCTTTACTTATAACAGATGAATGATGTTTGATGGATCGTGTCTAACTTATAGCTTTCCCACACAGTTTGCACGGACACCTGTAAGGAGCAACATGTGGAAGGTCACGTATCTTTAACACAGACAAAACATGTTTCCAGTTTGTGCTTCGCCAGCTGGTACGATATTATTGGGTTATAAACATATGTCAACAAAGCCCGGATTGCATAATTTCGGAATGCAACGAGTACATATGTGCAAACTACTGGACAATGTTTGGACACAGGTTCTAGGTGTGGACTGAATGTGTCTAAATGGGCCAAGGGGAGATAACTGACAACAGTAATTCATCCATCTACAACCTTTTGAACAGCTTTATAGGGAAGATAATCCAGATCCGATTTGTTTCCTGAAGTTCGCGTCCATGTATCTTGTGTGAATAGTATTTTTAGGGAAAATGACTAATGTTATCCAGAAACAAGGATTTTTAAAAACGAATGTTTTAGATCGCCCTGTAAAGGCTAATGTCAAACACCACTAGAAATGAAAACTAAACATTGATGTCAAACACCACTAGAAATAAAAATTAAAGATTGTTGTTAAACACCACTAGAAATAAAAATTAAACATTGTTGTCAAAGACCACTAGAAATAAAAAGTTTACATTGTTGTCAAACACCACTAGAAATAAAAACTAAACAATGATGTCAAACACCACTAGAAACAAAAAATAAACATTGATGTTAATGACTATTGTGTTACTGTAGAATGGAAGACTGACAAGTATAGAACGTGGAGAATTTTATGTTGAGTTAAATTTTGTTTCTAAATTATAATTGACGTTCAGGATATATATATATATATATATATATATATATATATATATATATATATATATATATATATATATATATATATATATATATATATATATATATATATATATATATATATATATATATATATATATATATACATACAAGTATCTTATCGTTTCCAGTCATTAATTTATATCATAAAGAAATCATACTTTTGCAATTTGATTCTAATTTCATGGATGAGTCAGTCCAAATTTCATCATTAATTGCACTTGCAAATTTAGCATTGTTCTTCTGAAAATTTTTGAAGAAAGACACAAATCCTTTTAAACGTTTTTATTACATATTAAAATTTGATTTGTTTTCTTATTATCAAAATTGAATAATAATAATCCCATTAAAAGAATATATCTAAATATTTGCAGCGATTCACTTCTTTTATCTTCGTTTCGTCGCTTTTGTTTGCCTAAATCAGTAGATTACAACTGTAATGACGAAATCTCGGTATTCCTCTCTCTCTCTCTCTCTCTCTCTCTCCATTTCTGAAATTAAAATTTCAAGCCTGGGGCGACTGGGCCACTCATCACTGATGTTGGAGGTGTCGGCTTGTCATCCGGGGTATATTATCTTGTCAGTGCTAATGTTGTTTACCATTGTCCTTCACTCGGAGAGATATCTTGTTGCACAAATCGTCGCTTTTTAAATTGTATGTAATTGTTTCCCGTCTTCGATCAAAGACCAACACTCTTGCACGCTAACAGGCTTATCGGTACTGTTTGCAGACTCTCATAAGTTTCGATAGTATATATCGTAGCGCTTCTCATACTGGTCACCAGAGACTAAAGAATCTCCTTCTTCTTATTATTATTATTTATTATTAATAATATTATCCATGATATTATTTTTAGAATCATGAAATGTTAGCTTAATACTGTTTTTTTCTTCATTTCTGTCATTGACAGCCAAGTCCAATGTTTATGAATGTAAAGTCAAGCAAAAGGTATTATACGACGAGGATGCCTTTTTAAAGTAAGACATCTTGTAATTACTGTCAGTTTAAATTGCATTTTGTATCCCATGATGACTTAAACATTTAACGTAAACATCAACAAATTTATAGCCCTGTGAAATATCAAACAACTACAAACTGGTACTTAATTCCACTCAGCCAGGTAACCTTATGATTCAAAAGAATGCACTCTTAATTATAAAACCATCTTTTGAATGTCATATTTCATCCATTTGTAATATTTGGCTTCTTGATTAGATGCAAGTATTATATTGGAGGAATTTAAGATTTATTAGATTTCATCCATGTGAACCAACACTAGACGGTGGTCAAGCCGGGCTGCCGAGCTAGGTCGAAAAATTTCGTTAAAGTGTCCTAAAAATGTAATATTTACATTTCACATTCGTGAAACGTTAGTTATGATGGAATCCTCCAGTAACTGTGCAGTTACTAAAAGCAAAAAACTTCGGGAGCCGAGGCTCAACGGTTAGCGTACATGACTGAAAGGGTGCTAAGGTAAATAAAAAAGAAGACCAATTTCTTCAAAAATGAACCTCAGTAATGAATATGTAGCCTGTATCTAATTTGATGGTAAACAGGAACAAAATACTGTACTATCACAAAGTCCATTGCACCTAGATTGTGTGCCATATGCACGTGTGCATGCGTGTGTGTGTGTGTTTTTTTTCTTTTTCTGTAGTTTATATTTAATATCCCTAGATTATCTGATAACCAGAAATGTTTAATTATAAGGTGACCTTGGGATGGTTCCCCGACCCAGTGGTCAACCTATTACTGGCTTAATAATTTTTTTTAAAAAAATCACCTTAGAACCCTTCTTAGATATTGCAAGCGCCATTCGTCTTGTTACAGTGACATACATTACTTGTTTATATGTCCATTTCACAATAGTATGCGAGAGACATTAGCTCTTGTTGGGTATTTCGTCACTTATGGCGTAGGGCATTGCATTTCTTTTAAACACTGGAATATCATAATTAATAACAATGGACACTGAGAACATAAGAGTGTTTCTATATTTATGGTTTGAGAATTAATAATGCTTGGTTGCGGCTGAGATAATTCCAGAATGTTGGCATGGTCCTTACGGACCTCTTTTGCCTTTTCATCTCCATTCAATTGAAGGTCTTTCACTTTCTGTTTACTGAGACCCTGGATTATTTTCCTGTTCTAACTTACACATTTAATCATTATTTCGAATACTAATTTGTGTAGGTCGTCTGTGTCACTTTTAAGATTGTCAAAAAGTGATATTGTTTAGTTTGAATATGCATTTTGAACTCCTTCTAAGGTGATTTGAGGTTGTTCAGTTACTTACGGCACCCAAAGGTAAGCGAATTGCATTATTTTCTCTCTGTGGTCGGTCAATCCTTGTGGGCAGCCATAACCGAAAGTGTCCCCAGTGACAGGATTCAAACAATTGGGATGGTTCTTAAAGGTCTACTAGTGTACTCACTCAACTTTCGTTTATCTTCTGGATGTGATTTGTAAAGCTATTATGTAAAATACATCATCATTAATGAACATAATGACTACAAAACTACAAAACATCGATTTTTGTATCGCTGGTGGCAGCACGCTTCTAGCCGATTTCGCTCACGGCAATTTCCGTAAGACAAAGCGGAAGTGACGTGTTGTAGAAAACGGTGCATTTCTACTTTCGTTGTTAGTTGCATTCAGTAGTTGGTACCGTGCGTTATCTGACCAGTGACAGGCGAGATAGTCTGCAGTGACCATTTGAGAGACGATGATTATGATACCGTCTAAAACAAAAGGAGGCACTTGTTATTAAGACCATAAGACAACTCCTGCCAAATGCAGTACCAAGTGTATTTTACCGCCAGGTAACGGAGTCCGTGAATACCAGATCAACAAAAACCAAGGGTTACAGCAGGGCTAACAACATGTAGACCGAGAGAATCTTTTACAGCAGCGAGAGCTAGCGAGAGTAAAATATTTATACATTTTTATATTGCTATATTATTGGTTATCAGCATCTACCCCTCGCCACAAATATACCTAGCAACAATAAAAAAAAAACACAACAAAAACAGTCAATTGGAGAGGGCGATTATGTGAATAATAATACTATACTTTCCATTGTGAGAGTCCGTTCAATGTGGAAAGTATAGTATTATTATTCACAATATGTACAGAACCATAGTTAAAAGGATTTTTAAAAAAAATAGTTTAGTGCTGTCGGTGTAAAGATTTTACCTTCTAAAGCTGCTCTAACTAACTAACTATATATATATATATATATATATATATATATATATATATATATATATATATATATATATATATATATATGTGTGTGTGTGTGTGTGTGTGTGTGTGTGTGTGTGTGTGATGTTTGAGAACCGGCACCTGGAACATAATACACTAGAGAGAACCGAAGACAGTAGATTGGGTGACATATCCTATGGTGCATTTTGATGTCACAGTGAACTTTCCATTCATTCCCCGTGTTTAACATGGTTTGTATAGCTTCATAGTTGATATGGATTCCTAAGTTATATCAGCATACGAGTCAATCATTAAGTTATGTAATTTTTATTGCGGAAAAACTGCAATGTATTGGTAATATGTCAAACTTTATGATCAATCCTTAGTTGTAAAAGCTGACAAAAAGTTTGGTGTCTTTGTCAGTTATTGTTCAGACATGCAAAAGACTTTATGTGTGACAACCATAAATTTGTATACACCTAGACCCACAGAGAAAATATATGCTTGCTAAACAGCTGGATACACCAGACCTATGAATACCTTTTCTTTTTAATAAAATTCTTCCATTTTACTATCTATGGAGGGTAGTAATTAATCATACCCAAAGTAAATTCGTGGTCTGCATTTCATCACGGTTTAAAAGAACAAACTTGAGTCATAAAGTTAATAAAGTATTTATTTCTACACCTCTCACAGTCTGAGTCTTAAGTGTTTAACTTTCAACACAGTTATTTACTGATGAACCAAGCCCACGTGAAAATCTCTGAAGACATCTAACATTCGCACAAAATTCGTGCCCTACTCTTTTCGTTATGAAATTGAAATAACATTAACGAAAGAATAATAATAATAATTACCATAATGATAATAGTAATTACCAGAATGATTAGTCCAAGCACTGTTCAGCCTTATTATACCATATATATACTTATTTAGAGTACCACGATCAGAGCACACCTTCCCTCTGCTCTGTACCCTACACTGGCTATACATTCGATCCAGAATCAAACGGAAAATTTGTTCTCTGTGCTACGTTTCACCGATGGACTCTAGTCCAACATACCTATCCGACCTCACCCATGTGTATACACCAGCAAGATACTTACGCTCCTCTTCTGACAATCGTATACTCATTATTCCCACTATGAAAACGAAGTGATATGGACAACGTTCTTTTGCATACCAGGGCCCAGCAACGTGGAATGAATTGCCCACTGAACTTAGACGCAAAGACACAGTGATCACATTCAAGAGGGCTTTAAAAACTCACTTATTTCGACCACAAGAACAAACTTAAAGACCTAATAATGTTTCCTACCTGAAATATTCTCAGCATGTTTTTTATTTTTTAATGTTTTTCTAATTTCATGGTGTTTGTTTTTGTAATAATATTATTATATGTTTTTTTTATCTTATAGGTGTTGTATAATGTTGTAAAGCGCTTAGAGCTTCTAAAGATTAGGCGCTATACAAAGTCCTCATTATTATTATTATTATTATTATTGTTATTGTGGAAAGAAGTTTATAGAATGGTATGGTGTGATTATGGTCATTGTGGAAAGAAGTTTATAGAATGGTGTGGCGTGATCATAGTTTTTGTGGAAAGTTTATAGAATTAAGTTCGATAATTATATTCATTGTGGAAAGACGCATATAGAATGGTGTGGTGTGATCATGGTCATTGTGGAAGGAGGTTTATAGACTTGAGTGGTGTGATTACGCTTATTGTGGAAGGAGGTTTATAGACTAGAGTGGTGTCATTATGGTTATTGTTGAAGGTTATTTATAGACTTGAGTGGTTTGATTACGGTTATTGTGGAAGGTTGTTTATAGACTTGAGTGGTGTGATTACGCTTATTGTGGAAGGAGGTTTATAGACTTGAGTGGTGTGATTACGGTTATTGTGGAAGGAGGTTTATAGACTTGAGTGGTTTGTTTATGATTATTGTGGAAGGAGATTTATAGACATGAGTGGTGAGATTATGATGATTGTCATGGGATGTTTATAGACTGGTGTGTTCGATAATTATATTCATTGTGGAAAAACGTTTATAGACTGGTGTGGGTTGATTATGGTTAGCGTGGACACATTTTTCTTTCATCCGTGAGGTGCTATTACAGACGTTATGGAATGAAGTTTATGCACTTGTTTGTGTGATTTGTACTCATTGTGAAAATAGGGTTATACAATGATGACTCGTGATTATAGCTATTGTGAAAATCTAGTGGAGTGGGATTGTTAGTGTGTATTTTTGTGTTTGTGTGTGTGTGTGTGTGTGTAAATAGCTTAACTGACTAGTACGGTATGAATATCTTTGTAGTGTGGTTATGGGTATCCTGGTGTGAGTATATTTTTTGGACGGAAAAGGTTTATTGGCTGCTGAGGTGTAATAATGTTTATTGTGCAAAGAGGTTTGTACACTTATGTGTTGCGTTTATTGTTATTGTGGAAAGAGGTTTGTGCGCCTGTGTGTTATTTTTATGGTTATCGCGAAAGAGGTTTGTGCACTAATGGTTGGTTTTTCTGGTTATTGTAGGAAGAGGTTTGTGCACTAATGGTTTGTTTTTCTGGTTATTGTGAAAGAGGTTTGTGCACTAATGGTTTGTTTTTCTGGTTATTGTGGAAAGAGGTTTGTGCACTAATGTGTTGTGTTTACGGTTACTGTGGAAGGAGGTTTATACACTAATATGTTGTGTTTATGGTTATTGTAGAAGAGGTTCGTTCACTAATGTATTGTGGTTATTGCTATTGTGGAAAGATGTTTGTGCCCTGATGTACTGGGAACATTGTTGTTGTAGAAAGTAGTTTATACACTGCTGTGGAAAGCCTATGGTTTTTCTTGAAAGAGGTTTATAAAGCTATGTGGTATGATTATTTTTTTGTTGTTGTGCAAAGATGTTTATAGACCGATGTGGTATGATTCTGGTTATTGTGGAAAAGGGTTGTTATATTGGTGTAGTGTGATTATCCCTGTTGTGGAAAAAGGTTATACATATATGTTTGGTGTGGCTGTGTTTATTGTGGAAAGAGAAATATACACTAGCGTGATGTAATTATGGTTATTTTAGAAAGACGTTTATATCCTATTGCAGTGGGATTATTGATATTGTGGATTGAGGTTTACATACAGGTAAGCTCTGGCTATGATTACTATGAGATGTTTAGACCTTGGTGTGGTGTGATTTTAATTTATTGTGGGAAGTATTTTTAGATACTTTTGTAGTACGATTATGCATAATGTTGAAAGAAATGTACACATTCGTGTGCTATAAATGTTTTTATCGTGGAAAAAAAGTTCACACACTCGTGTGGAATTCGTGTGGAAAAATTGTTTAAAATTGCGGAAGGAGGTTTAGAGGCTGTTGTGGAATAAATGTTTTTATTATGAAAAGTTGTTTATAATAAACCAGCTACTCACGGACTCCATTATTATTGAGAATATAAATATGAATAGAGTGTTGGGATTTAGATGGTTACACTTTGTTGTTTCAGAGTTCTATATCTATGATTTTGTACATATCAGTGACTTTGTCTAATAAACACACGAATGTTGCAGTGTTTTCTAATCGAAAGCCTTTGCTTGCGGGCAAAGTACCGTCAATACGCAGGTGGTACAGAAAATAAAACTTTTAAAGTTGATACATACTTGTTCATAAATTAGCAAGCTGTGCTACACATCACTACTACAATATTTTCTATACTTCATTTGCTTTATTCTTTATGCAAAAAGATATCAGCAAATCACTTTGAGAAAAATACGAAACGTAGCATTTTTGAGGCAAAGTTAATTATCACGGCAACATCCTACGTGTTATTTTCTTTGATAGCTGTAATGACAAACACATAACATAATTAAAATATCGATACCTGTTTGAAGAAAATATTGCTTGAAACTTAGAGTTGAGTCAAAGAATAAAGAACAGCTGTCGCAATTGCCACAGCGATATAAACATGAAAAATGACAAGGATAGAAATTAAAATTTAACTTCAAACATTAATACAGAGTAGACGTTTGCTCAAGATTTTCATTAAAATTACATCTTTGAGAACAAAAACCAGCGTCTATCAATTAATTTAGTCTAAGTAATCATAAAATAAGTACTCCGTTAGTACTCGCTTACAAGTCGAGTCACAATGAAAATAACACAGATCCTGATCTGCCGTTGCATAATCCGCCTGTAGATCGGGGTCGATGTTGTTTGTGTTACTGATTACTCCCTGATCTAGACTAAATAGAGACTGTTTTAAATGTATATAAGAAAAATATATGGTTGATGTTTGGAGAAACTAATATGACAGTGAAAGGCAATATACAAGGAGAAGATAGGATACTAAACAGCAGGCAAAATTAGGCTATATTTTTTAAATATGGCAACCTTATCCACAGCTTCTGGAACACATTCATTGTACCTGGCTGTAGAAGTGATCATTCGGGAAATTTTTAAACTTAAATTACACGCGCAACAAATGGGCAGAGGTGACTGAAAATTTAGCAATTCGCATTTAGAAGACATATAAAATCTATGCTGGGTTTTGGACCGAGACAATTATATCCTAGTCAAGGGATTACATTATTTGTCTCCACACGAGGCTTGCCACAGCGATATAACTCGTCAACAACTATTATAATAATGTATTTGCTGTGTTATTAATAATACATGTCCCCACTGCATAATGTATTTGCTGTGTTATTAATAATACATGTCCCCACTGCATAATGCATTTGCTGTGTTATTAATAATACATGTCCCCACTGCATAATGCATTTGCTGTGTAATTAATAATACATGTCCCCACTGCATAATGCATTTGCTGTGTAATTAATAATACATGTCCCCACTGCATAATGCATTTGCTGTGTTATTAATAATACATGTCCCCACTGCATAATGCATTTGCTGTGTTATTAATAATACATGTCCCCACTGCATAATGCATTTGCTGTGTTATTAATAATACATGTCCCCACTGCATAATGCATTTGCTGTGTTATTAATAATACATGTCCCCACTGCATAATGCATTTGCTGTGTTATTTGTAATTAAATAGTGTAGGTATATTTTTGATTTAACTGGGAAACAATGGAGATGCTTGACAAAATTGGAATAAAGCATGTATGACATAACACATTTCTGGCGGTTACTTAGTTTTCTGTAGTTGTTAAGAGAGTTGGGAGGCTATGAAGTGTATAGGTCTATAGTCTATGTGCATGGATAATGTTTTCTGTTATAGTTCATTTCACACAGCATTGAGAAGTTTCTCCTATCTGTAGCACAGCCAATTTTCATGTCAGCGTCATTAAATGTAGCTAAAAGTATATAATTTCTTTCACACGAAGTATTTAAATTTAGTTAGGTAGCCTTGGCTGCATTTAATGACGTGAAAATGTACTGAGCTAGGCCTGCATATAGGATAAAATTGACCATGCTGTGTGGAACGAACTCGCATAATATCAAAAAGCTCGACATCGTGCGCGTGTGTCTTTGTTTCTCTCGAAACGATTTTGTATGGTGTGTTCTCAGAGATCGATTGGCCTTACGTTAGTATGTTTTTGTTATATATTTGTTGTTATTGTTGTTGTTTGATTTTAGAACAACTGCGTCAGGCACAGCAGAAGACACCAAGGGTTTCTTTTTTTAAAAGTAGTTCTGAGCGCGTGAACACCTTGACTGAGACGACTGGTCTGAGATGACTAGAATGAGATAGGAAAAGTAAGGTTAGAAAAATAGCTAGATTTCTCTGTTGCATGGGTGAGAAAAAGTCTATATCAGCCCAGTCAACAAATTAAAAGCAGATGAGATTATCACACACACACACACACACACACACACACACACACCAGGAGGATAATAAAAATGCCAGAGATATTTACAATTTTCAAAATAATGGTCAACCAAAACAGTGTTGAGCAAATAATAAGAGAATATCAAATCATAAAAAAAAAATAGATTGAAATTGAAACTAGTTTATTTAAAACTGAAATAAATGAAAATATCAATTATCATGTAGTAAGACGGATGGAAATTAAAACAGACGAGTTACGTGAATTGCGTAATAAAATGATTGAGCAGATGATGACAAAATCTAAAAGTGGTTTCTATGATCAAGGAGAAAAACCGAAACAAATATTTTGATTTGGAGAAGAGAATTTTTATAAAGAAAGCAAGGTATATACTAATAGATGTATATGGTACTAAAATTCATCACCACTAAAGATGTTTCCAAAGATCCAAAAAACTGTATGATAAGTTTTATCCTGAAAATTAAGAACTAGACGATATTACAATTTAAATTAAAATAGGAACAAATACGGACAAATTAAATCATAATATATCTTAGCAGTTAGACGACGAAGTATCCTCCTACCAACTCGTTAACGCTGTCCTAAGTATGGAAAATTCGAAAAGACTTGGAGTGGATGGCGTTACTTGCTGAAGTTTTAATGGGGGGGGGGGGGGTAAAATGGATGCAGGACTGGTTCATTCATTTTCTATACACAAAACCTGCATCCTTAAACCCTTAAACCACGCAAAAATAGGATATGTTGAAAAACTGAACGTCTATCTCTCCTTAAATAAATAAATATAAAAGTATATATATATATATATATATATATATATATATATATATATATATATATATATATATATATATATATATATATATATATATATATATATATATATATATATATATATATATATATATATATATATATATATATATATATATATATAGTTACTGATATCTGTATCTTAATCATTATCTGTATATAAAAGTTTCAAATCGTACCAATAGTCCATCACCAGTTCCAATATTTATTGGATAATGTATTAAATCTTTGTGCAAGGCATTGTCAAAGACATGACTAATATAACAAAACACTACTCCAATTTCTTTATCTTCTTCAACCACCTCCCAAAGCGTATTCTGAATATCACAAAGTCGCAAGCGAACAACAACTGCGAGATGATATCGTGAAGACAAGCGCGGTAGTCTCGAAATATAAATGCGCGTGTGTTATCATGGATGCAGTTTGTGGACTCGCCACGACAACAAACGCTGATCTTTGGGTGGCAGGAATCGCAACCACGGCAAGTATCATAGACATTGTTGTCGGAGGCGAATCAATAGCAACAGGTGTCGCAGGTGGTAATGGCAAAATAATATTGCTATGTTTACAGTTCGAAATGGTGCTGGTGGAAATGGAAATCCATCGATACCTCCGAGCACAGATAAGGATCAAGATCTTAGAGCCCCAAAATAGGTAGCTGATTAACAGGCAGCGAAAATTGAGTAAATGGTTGCCAGTATGCTTTGATCTGACTACAGTTGGGCGATTTGTGGGAAGTTCGCTTGGGAGACGAACGCAGTTAACAATCGCGTCCAACTTTGAGCATAAATACTCATTTTGGGAAATATCTTGGAGGTAGCCGAAGGACATTAGGGATCTGGAGAGAAGGTAGTTGGAAGTGGTGTTGATTTGTTCCTTGACATTAGCTTGTTAGTAATCTTGAAGAGCTCTATGCAGCTGGAACTTTCCATGATCTTAGTAGTGTAGTGGGCTGATTTCGCTGCATGGACTATAATCACACTACACATTCTATGAACTTTTTTCCACAATGACCATGATTACACCACATCATTCTATAAGCTTCTTTCCACAATGACCATGATCACACCACACCATTCTATAAACTTTTTTCCACAATGACCATGATCACACCACACCATTCTATAAACTTCTTTCCACAATGACCATGATCACACCACACCATTCTATAAACTTTCCAGAATGACCATGGTCACACCACACCATTCTATAAACTTCATTCCATAATGACCATAATCACACCACACAAATGTGATCGTAATAGATACATTTTTAAAACATATCTTTGGCAATGCAGATATTTCCACAATATCAATGATCCCACCATGCCAGTCTATCAGCTTCTTTCCACAATAACCATAATCACGCCATAGAGGTATGTAAATTGTAATAAGATGCATTTGTAGAAAAACATATCCTATATATATTAGCATTACACAAGGGAGACGCTTATATTGACCATAAAATGTCATACAAATTCCTTAATTTTTCTTTCATTAAAGGCCAGAAAACAACATTTGGAAGGCACTAAATAATTTTGTATCAATTAAGTCCACACAACTTCACTACATTTTGAAATGTTATATGTTTTCTAATGATATTTAGGCATATGTTGACTCTTCAATTCATTATAACTAGGACATATTGCGATAAAGTGGATTCAGCCCCTAAAATATTGCAGTTGCAATGTAAACAGATTGTGTTTCAAAAAGGAATTCATGTCGGATTTGCCTCTCTACCGCTTTAATATTCTAATTGGTAAGATGAAGTGTGATGTCTAGATAAGGAATTCTAAACTTATTTAATTAACAGTATCAAAATATGATGTTAAACCAATATCATGGAAAATACGGAAAAAACCAAGCCCTTCTAGAACGGTGAATTTTGCCGACCATTTTGGTATGAAATTGTCGTATAATCTTTGCTTAAATAAGGACCAAATATCATTAACTTTCCCAAACCCTTGTGCAACTCATGTATAGTAAAATCTCAGTGCAAAACAGTAACACCCTTAAAATTCGTCAGTGTATCGTTGCATAGAATATTATAAATGATTCTGATTTACATTTTAGGTTATAATTATGCAGCTTATGAAAATATATAAAGATTTTAAAATACTTAATAAGCATTAACGAACTACAACCATGCTCCCCCTACATCAAATCTTTTGTGTAGTTTGCTTCACGCCTAAAACAAAATTTTATACAAAATTGCAGCTAGATTCTCTCAGTTGGGATAGCAACATTAACACTCGAAGGCTCGGCAGCATAATTTAAAATCGGCAAGACTAAAGCATCAAACAGTTCCAGCATGTGCCTTACATGTATATTTACAAATTTATGGAAGTATTTAATCCTCCAAAATATTGCTTTGTCAGCTTCACCATCTAAGGTTGCTAATCCTTGCTGAAACGGATATCAAAAGACAATGCCTATATTATAAAATATTTGGCATGCATCACAGCTTACGTATGACAATTTCTGCACGCATAACAGCTTACGCATGACAATGTCTGTACGCATTACAGCTTATGTATGACAATTTATGCACGTATTACAGCTTACTTATTACAATTTATACACGCATTACAGCTTACGCACGACAATTTCTGCACGAATTACAGCTAACGTATGACAATTTCTGCACGTAGTACAGCTAACGTATGATAATTTATGCACGCATTACAGCTTACGTAAGACGATTTCTCGACACATTACAGCTTACATATGACAATTTATGCACGCATAACAGCTTACATATGACATTTTTTGACACATTACAGCTTACGTATGACAATGTCTGCACGCATTGCAGGTAATGTACGACAATTTATGCACTTTTTACAGCTTACGTACGACAAATTCTGCACGCATTACAGCTTACGCATGACAATTTCTGCACGCATTACTGCTAACGTATGACAATTTCTGCACGCATCACAGCTTACGTATGACAATTTATGCACGCATTACAGCTTACGTATGACAATTTCTGCACACATTACAGCTTACGCGTGACCATTTGTACCTTTTCTAAACATCCAGATATTTCCTGGCATTATTAGCTAATTAACTCAATCTTTGGCAAATATCTATCAATGCAATATCTACCAAAATATCCGTCTTGACTTATTTCAGTCTAAGTAGTAATATTGTCTGCATACAGGATTAAGAATAATTGTATAAACACCCATATCACCCATATGTCTGACTGTCTGTCTGTATATATATATATATATATATATATATATATATATATATATATATATATATATATATATATATATATATATATATATATATATATATATATATATATATATATATATATATATATATATATATATGTCTGTGTTCAGAAAAATCCCGTTATTAAAGATTCTGTTTTGGAATGTGCATGCTTGACACCAGTATAAGTATGCCATAGTCCGAGCTCATAGTAAAACCTTATCTTATTATAGCTAGTATATAGTTTAATAGTATTTATATCAACTGTATTTTTTAATAATTTTATTTTGTGAATACCCACCTATGCATCCATTAAAACAAGTTTGTTCTGTCACATTAAATGATGATGTTATGTCGTGTTGATACTTCTAAAATGAGTCTTCATTTTGATTTTTACGGCAAGGATTGGGACCATAAATGACCATTTACTGAATTACAAAGAGCGCTTTTCGTCTTATGAAACTGAATCTGGCCATTTTGTTTTAATCTGAGATAAATTACTATGTTAGCAACTGTGTATGCGCAATGTCTAAAGGCACACATGGGTTTTGAATGAGGTCAATCATGTTGTTGGATCATTTAAAAAAATTACAAAGCTTGTGTAACTCCGCCCTCTGATGATAAGCAGCCAATCCTGTGTGACTAATGTACAGATAATTATTGGACTCGGTTGACTAGAGTTAACTAATATTTATGCAGTTTACCTGTCATTTCCTCGCCTACCTGATCCTGGGTCAAAATAGACACGTCATCCAACCGTTCTGAACAGTTCTTATCTCATGACCTACAACCAATAGGATAATAATAATAATAATAATAATAATAATAATAATAATAATAATAATAAACAACTGAAACCAGGTGTGAGTTACAGAGAACAGAATGGCCTATTGAAACAAACTATAGGAAATATACAATAATTTTCAAGCAATATCTACTGTTTTCATTCTGCATATATTTGAACTTTATCTTACTATTAATTAAAATGATAGGTCTGAAACATTTCATAATTTTTTATACATAAGAAAAAAAATTCTTATGAAAATTAGTGTGGGCGGAGCTACATGTAAACATAACTCAAGAGGAAGGCGTGTAATATAATGTGTTCATACGATATATTGTGTGTATTACTCAACACATAAAGCAGAAAATCCAGTGTATGCACAATGAACAATGATTACTCATGATAATTTTATTACCGCCACAGTAGTCATAACATTGTTACTTATTGTCAATATTGGCCTTCTGTACTTTTGTAATTGGTTATCTATAATGAGCATTTTATAGCATTTTAAAGCAACTTGTCATATTGAGGAAAAATATTTGAAATTTATTTAAAAAAGAGAAAAACGTTGGATTATCTAATAGCGAATTTGATTGAGGAGGGTTTTAAGGTGGTTAGCTACATAATCGTGTCGCAAAATCCGCGATGCAATAAAGTAAAATATGTTCGTTTAATATTAAGGAGATTAACATTGAAATTTTGTTTTTCATAAACATGTTTAACTTTATTATCCGAATTGTGTAAAAACAATATTTATAGAATACATTCCATACCTTATCATTATCGATCATTGATTAAACGAATGTTGATTCTTTTCAAATAACTCAGAATAAAAAAAAATAAAACCTTTAATATACACAAGTGTATAAAAATAGATTCATTATTATGTAGGTTTGATAAATGGTAGATAAATGCATATATAATTATGATCACATTTAGATTGTCTCTCTGCTAATCATTGAACAAATGTTAACTCGTATTTATCCAGCACTGTATGGCTTTTTTGTACAACTGCTTTCTTTGTTTGTGTACGACTTCGCTACAACTGGCAGTAACTGCAATCAGTAATGATGTAAATCGAAACTGGTCAGGCGCTCAAACATTACCTCATTGTCCGAAAAAATAGTACACACTTCTATACGTTGATTCTTGTCAGACGCTTAAACATGATCACGGTGTCTGAAAAAAATAGCATACATCTTTACGATATAAATTGATTCTTGTCCGGCACTAACACATTTCCACGGTGTCTGAAAAAATAGCATATTCTTCTATCATATATATTCATTCTTGTCAGGCGCTCAAACATAACCACGGTGGCTGAAGGAATAGCAAACAAAACTCTTCTTAAAGATCTCCATAATCATTCAAACCGTGTTACTACTAAGAAAACTAAGAAGGCAACAGGTAATTACAACAATCGACAAAGCATTAAGAAATAAAATTCAGTTACCTGGCCCTTTACTTTAGGCTAATTTGTTGTTGTTAGTTTAACGCTATTTTTCAGCACACGATAGGTTATGCATGGCGGCCAGAATAACTGGTAGAGGTGGAACCCGGGAAAACCCAAGATAAGAACAACAACCTACTGGAATCTATTTGGAATCTATTGGTAGGCTTTCTCACATACCCACATAAAACTAGTCCGTGACGCGGACAAGAGGTGAGATGGCAGTGATCGGTAAAAGCGAGCGCTTCAGATCACTCGTCTACTCGGGCCACTTTAGGCTAATTTGTAATTCTAATTCTCATTTTAGTAATGGTGAATTGTTTCTGAGGTCTTAGATCCCCTTCCGACCACTATAATACCCAATCAACAGGTAAGGTCGTTTATGCTTTCTTTCTATTTTGCCTTTTTCCTCGTCAGCAGGAATATACTCTTTAGACGCCCGTATTGAAGCTGTGATTGTGTTTACTTTATTGGCACCACAGAGACACTCTCTGCTGCGTTCGCGACAATATAGTTGTAATTTTGTTTGAGTGAAGTCAACATTTGGATTTACCCGACTTAGTTACCATTAATTCTTGGTGAAGCAGACTACCTATTAGGTTAGTTTCGTAATCATGAAGAAATGGTATTGGTGTTGTGTGGTTTAACGCCATTTTTCAGCACACTTTTTAAAACATTTACTTGTAACAAAACATTGTTTTGAAAATAATTGGATGTTACAAGGTATTGGTTATGTCCTAAGGGCATCATAATCTTTATAGCGAAATTCGCGTACTAACTTAATGTTACCTATTTGACCACGCCCTTTTGACTTTCCTGACTAAATGCCCGGTTACATCAGTTTCTGACGCTTTTCCTTTCATGTTTACAATTGTTCATTCCAGGTGAATTCTAAGAGCTGATCTTGGTCAAAATTGGAAAGTCTCGCTGTTTATTTTACATCCAAAATTATGGACTCTACTTGCAATTCAAGGGAGATGTTAATAAGAAAAGTTTACAGTTGTTTTTATTTCGAACTATTCAGTGCCAACAAAATTAAGTGAGTAATATCTACGTTTTGTCATAATACATCTAGTCGCAAATTGATCCAATAGGTCAGGAGGTATCATTAAAATTAAAACCTTTGATCCTCATTATCAGAATTCATAATGTATGTGCCTGATATCGTGGTTTCGTTGTTGAATCGTTAATATGAACACTGCAATATTATATATAATGAATGCACCATTATGACCACCTCTACATTAAATATAACGAATGCAGCATTCTAAAGTACGATACAAAAATATAATGAATAAAAACAATCTGAGTTCCATAACTGCTGGTTAAAAATGCAATATAGCGAAACCTACCATTCCTATGCCAAACTTGTGAATAATATACAATTATAAGTGCGATTCAGATAACAGCTACGTTTTACAGGCCTAAACAAAACTTGGATTTTAGATGGATTGATAACTATTTGACAGTTATTAATGGCAATGACAATGTCGATGATAGTGGCAATGACAGTAGTTTAATCAAGCTGTAAGTTACATAACAATATGTAAATAATCTAAAGAAGTATATTAAAATAAAATTAATTCCGAACAAAAGAAAAAAGAAATACTAAATATCTAACACCAACAGTAGAAATACATATCAAGATGAAACGGAAATAACGTCAGATAGTTATCATTTTCCGTATGGGTGGAAGAAGTATTGATTGAAAAATTATTATTTATTTATGTTAATAATCTAGTTATATTTCCACTTGCTTCTATCGAATGCTGAAACAAAAATATGCAAGTTGAGATATTACGACTGGATTCTTAAGCTTCGTTAAAGAATAAAGACTGTCTCACATGGGGATCTTTCGCTAAAGAAATCACGAATCTGTTTCAATGATTCGTGTAAAACTGTTAAACTAAATGACAATCTTCTTCAGTGTCGCTTTTGTCAAATAGCTTACATAAATGCTGTTTATGAGTGATACCACTATGCCGTCCATTCTCTAAAACTGTATTATGTCTGTGTCGGTGACTGGGTAATAATAGATGGTTAGGTAAATCAGCGGTTATATACAACTGACCTAAATATGTCACATAAAATGACATAATAGTGATATGTATTATATGACTGTATGCAGCTGAATTTCAATCCTGAATTAAATTGTTGTTGTTGTTGTTGTTGTTGTAGGCTTTAACGCCATTTTTCAGCACAAGATAAGCTCTACATGCGGTCAGTACAACTGGTGGAGAAAGAGCCCTGAAAAAACACGGAAGGAACCACCGACCAACGAGAAGCTACGATTTGATGTATTCATAACATTGAGTACATAATATAGTGTCGTTATTGCGTGCCTTAATTACATTTGATTCTTTAATTGCTTTTTTTTTTAAATCTGAGACATCTGTATATGATTATATTAATTCCCTTTTTCTCGTTACGCTTATATGTCTCTTTTGTTTTTCAAGTGAATCACATTTTTAAACCTATTTCTACTTATTTTGTAATTTGTCTAAATTTCAGTTGAACTATCAGTTCTAATTTATGTAGAGAATACATTTAATTAATTTGATATGTTTTTCCTTTTAAGAGATCACATTAATTATCCCATCAACAACGCTTTAATTTCCTATCTTTGCCATAATGTTACAATTGGTTGACGTTTGGTAAATAGCAACATTACAATTTTATTGATACATAACAATGATACAACGTGTGGAACCAAGACATGATTAATTGTACATCTTCATCCATCTCACGACGCAAAGAATGATTAAAACTCAGATAGCATATCAGAAGCTCACAATGAAATTAATTTATTAATTCGCCTTTCTTTTACTTTCACTCAGGTTGTACCATTCAAAGATTTTACCAGTAAATATTTCAGGTGTATGTAATATGGAGAAATGGAAAAGTGAACTAACATATAATACAAAGCTCGAATGATTTATTCATAGAAGGAATTACAAAATTATTAAATCACAGAGAACATCAAACAGTGCGATAGGATGAAAGCTGTATTCCTATTTTATTGTTTTTGTAGGTTTTGTAGGGCTAGCAGTCGGTTCTGTTTTATTTCTTTTATTTTTTGGCTGCTTTCGCAACTGTGTAACAGACGCTAAATCACAGCCAAACTTAAAGTTTTACTCTATGAGAAAGATTAAAACTTTAAACACTACCTAAGCAACCCGAATAATAAACGTATCTGAAAATGATACAAATCGCAAGTTATTAAAATTAAAACGATAACTTTTTGAGTACAATTATTTAAAAATGCAAACGTACCAGGAATATAGTAGTTGGAACCAATCATTTGAGGATCATACCTTTCCATCTCAAGAAAAAGCTTACTTGTGTATGAAAAGTGTCATCTGTTGTGATAGTAACACTATTATGTTTATTAATTCGAATTTGGATTTACATTATGGTCGTGCATTTTAAAAAATAACTACCGTCTGTACTTGCTTATAAGTGAAGGTAAATGCAAACACGAAGATCCTGATCTGCGGTAGCATAATGCGCATGCAGATCAGGGTCTGTGTTGTTTATTCTACTGATTAACCAAAACAAACTGCACATACCCAGATCTGCTGGCGCTTAATGCGCCAGCAGATCTGGGCATGTGCGGTTTGCAGTTAGACACGACCCATGAGCGAGTATAGACGGTATGTATTACTGTGCTGTTAAAGCATATGAAAAAATATGAACCTGTACGAATACATTGTCGCATATAAAGCTTTCTTTATATATCAAAGAAATCAAATTCTGTCCAAAAACCCGAGAAACAGGAGCGTGTCTTTTCATTTATTTGGATAAGCACAGATGAATTACACACAAATAACCTTAACATATGGTCGCCATAGTTTATCATTTAGAATAAATGGGTATCTAGTTCCGTTAAATCATTCATCAGCACTGAAAAGAGGCAGAACATTTCGCGGTAGTTACAATACATTTCGACTGATCCTAATTGCATTCAAATGGTCGGGAAACTGGCTTTTCCAATATCCGGAAGGAAATTGTCGGATCACATATTTTATTTCCCAGATTGGTTTCAGATCACTGATGGTATTGTAAATAATTACCGTCTCATAAGAATGTCCACTGGCAATGCGCATTTCTCATATTCATGTCTCTTCTAGTGCTGCTACTATTCGTACGGTGCTTCCGAGTCTTTAATTTGCAATCTGTAAAAAGTATTTTTTATGTAGAAGTGCACTTTACGCACAGGCTGAAGATGAATTAACCCTGGTGATGATTATGAAGAGAGATTTTCTTAAAGGCCAAATATTCCAGAAATTCTAAAGGACTTAATTTTGTTGCAAATTCTTTAAATTCGATCCATCGAACACGAAACGCGTGATACTTGTGACAAATAAATGCACACTCTGGGCAGTTCTAAGCGGTATTTAAGGCCCAGTTTGACAATATCTGAAATAACGCTCTCGCTGTATCTCGCAATTCCAAAACGAGGCGATCACTGCTGTCAGATTTACAAACAATTAAAATGTCAGAACGTGGAAAGTATATCGATTATAGCCTTGAGGATTTATAGTGTATTAGCGTGAAAAGATTAAAAGAAATCTTAAATGTGATCAATGATAGTATCAGTGGACAAATGGTCATTCTGATATCGCGTACGTACGCCCTAATTTGCATGACAAATGGTCATGCTGATATCGCGTACGTACGCCCTAATTTGCATGACAAACGACGCCTCGGAGTTAAAAAAATAAATGTTAGTGCGATGTTGACATCCAACATTGCACAGTCTGTTGTTGCCCTCAGAAAACGCTAAATGGACTGAAGATTTAAAATAAAATTATCAGAAATGAATTTCCATAAGATTTATGACAATTTACGACTATTTAGTTGAGACAATACAAAAAAGTGACGAAAGAAACAAATTTTCAAGGAAAAAAATGCATCTGCATTTTTCGCAGAAAGCCATGTCATTGAGATCAAAATCTCAAGGGAGAGAAATCTTAATGTTGTATTTGAAAAGTAACTATACCGATGAAAAATAAAATACTAGATCTATATAATAATGTCATTTTAAATTAAAATACCTAAATTAGAGAATAATATTATGTAAAATACAATACAAAAACTATAGAATAATGTATTCAAAATTAAAATACTTTACAAAATACCAAAATTATAGAATAATGTAATTTTAATTTTAAAAAAAAGCAATCGAATAATGTTCTTTTAAATTAAAATAACAAAACGATAGAATAATGATATTTTAAAAATAAAATTGTTAAGATAAGTGTCAGACGTAGATCCAAGATTCCAAAAATTGGTTATGTAGAATAATTGTTTTTCCACTGAGCAAATATACATTGTGATTATTATTATTATTATTATTATTATTATTATTGCTATTATTATCTGTCAACGCTTTGGGCCCGCGTAGTACATTTAGGTGAAGCTCCTTCAAGGGAAAATGAAATGTTTGTATTTTTCACTGTCCTGAGAGTGGTCGCGTATTCAACCTCTTCGATCGATATTCATCTCACAAATTTTCGAAAGAGCGTGAGTGATAGACTGATGAAAATGAAACTCCAACTGTCTGGGAAAAGACCAGTAAATATAATCATCCCCTATGCACCAACAATGAGCGATACAGATGAGATCAAAGACAGATATTATGAAGACCTGAAATCTCTCATCACAGAAGTACCGAAGGCAAACAAGCTCAACGTCCTTGGTAACTTCAATGCTAGAGATGGCGCAGATCACCGTAGAAGTCCAGGCGTCATTGGCAAAAATGACTTTGACAAATGCAACGAGAACGGACTCTTTTACTGAGGAAATGCACCGAACACATCCCTCTATTCATCAACACATTCTCCCGCCTGCCAAATCCCCAACATACCATGCTGGATACCGGGGACCTTAAAGAGCGATCACGGGCCCTGGGGTAAGAAACCCCCAGGTCCTCTCCTAGTTCTTGTTCAAACAAAATTTATCTTTGATAAAATTAACATGTATTGTTCAGCCCAGGCCCCCTTACTGGCCCGGGCCCCAGGGATATATCCTTCGTTGCCCTCCTCCCCCCCCCCCTTGTCGGCCCTGTGGATACAAGCTCTGGTATCTCAGTGACTACATCATTATCGGGAGAAGAGACAGGCAGGGTGTCCGAGTGACTAAGACCATCAGAAGTGCTAATGCTGGAATGACTATAGGCTCATAGTCTTCAAGTTCGATATCGATTTAGCCTAACCGAGCACCACAAGGCAAATACGTGCCCAAAAGATCAATGTCTCTAAATTGAAAAAAGAGAATGTGAAACAGAATCTTGCTGTAGAACTGTACAGCTAGTTAGTAACGATTTATAAGAACTCCAAGAACATCTAGAAAAATTGGGCATCCTACAGAGACTATAAGTACACCGTTGCATCCAAAAACCCTCTATCCTATCGCAACACACGTAATCCTCAGTATTGGTGTAATGAGAACGATGCTGACATAAGGACACTATGGACTGAGAAACTCAAGCTCTAAAAGGCCTATTTAGAAGAGAACCTTCAAAAACATCGATAGGAATGCGCAGTGCAAACCTCGAGAGCTGCACAACTCATAGCTGAACAACAAGGCAGACGAAAGTCAGTCCTATGCAGATATGATTGACACGAGGAACATATTTAATGCCTTAAAGACTATCTACGTGCCACATTCAAAAGCAAGATTTCAACTTCTCACTGACAAAGAAAATACACTGTATAGATGGGGAGAATACTGCAACAGTATCCTCAATCAGCATGTGACAACTAATCTGCCGCCTTGCAGATTTTAACTAAGAAAGCAAACTACCTTATGCAATTGGCAAGCACATGTAGCAACTGCTATACCAGCAGAAGTCTATAAAGCCGAAGGCTCACACATGGCTCAGGAACTGACAGAAATCTTCCAGTCAATGTGGACGCAGTGAACTAAAACCTATGAGTACAAGGATGCATCAATCGTTCACGTGTACAAGCAAAAAGGCAACATACAATCATGCGACGAACATTGGGTATCTCTTCTGTAAATAGCATGCACAATTCTTACCAGAATTCTGCTGAATCGCATTGTGCATCACATCGATCAAAGGCTCCTGGCTGAGAGCAAGTGTGGCTTTAAGAAAGGCCAAGGGATCACACAAATGGTATTTGCAATGTCTACCAATATAAATGCTAGGAAGAGTTCTCAAATCTGTACCTACTTTCGTTGGCAATATTTGGTTGCCTAAAACATGTATCGCAATGGTGGGCAAGTTCTTGATGACATGTTTACTGGAATATTGGATTAGGACGATTCATCAGCACCTTTCCCATTAGCAAATAGATTAAGCAAAGGCTGTTTCATGGCTCCAATTATTTTCAGCATCATGCTCTCTGCCATGCATAAAGACGCCTTCCTGACTATGAAGCTAGGATCGACATCAGATACTAGACTGACGGCAAGCTGTTTAATCTGAGGAGAATATAGGAAGTGACGTACGTAAACTCCTATTTTGTGACAACTGTTCCATAGATGATAAATCCGAGTCTGTTATTCTACATAGTATAGGCAGTTACTTTTCAGCTTGTGACAATGATGGTCCCACAGTTTAGTATAAACAGCAGAAGTGATACACCAGTCTGTAACAGGAAAGCTTAACGTTTCGACATCAATCACAATGAGAGACCAAACCAAATATGCAGAAGAAATATTTACCTACCTCTGCAGTACATTGTCACATGCAGTCAACATCGATGACGAACCAATGCCAAAAAGCAAGCGTTGCCAGCGACAGATTACATTAGGTTAGATTGGTACTATCGCAAGTTGACTGCTCTGGTGGCCTAGTGGTTAGAGCGTCTGCTTCGAATGCGGGAGGTCGTGGGTTCGATCCCTGGGTGAGTCATACCAAAGACTTTAAAAACTGGTACTAACAGCTGCCCCGCTTAGCGCTCAGCATTAAGAGGCTAGTATTAGGACTGGTCGGCCTGGTGTCTGGATAATGTGACTGGGTGGGACATCATTCTACATATCTGCGACATGATGCCCCAGTGCTAGATATCACTAAATTGCCACACTACAGACATCATAGCGATATGACTAAAATATTGTTAAAGCTACGTTAAAAATCCAAATCAAACACACACACTAACGCAAGTTGCCTCCCTTACACGTCTAATTCAACGTGGTATTATTAGCCGATCAGGTGTTATTGCATCCAACTGTAGTCCCTATGCAAATCATTAATATAATTTTCTCCGATTTGTCGTGAAGATTTATTAAACAGTATTCTTTTTTATTCAGCTACTGGACCTCCGTATTAAATAATAAATGAAGCAAGCACTATTCAGCCGGCTCTCGAATGGTTACGTGCACTATTCAACCGGCTCTCGAATGGTCACGTGCACGATTCAGCCGGCTCTAGAATGGTCACGTGCACGATTCAGCCGGCTCTCGAATGATCACGTGCACTAAAGTTTCTATGTGTTTTGAATTCAGCGACTTGACCTCCATTTATATCATTCAAATGTAACTATTTTCAGAAAATAAAAATTAACCTATGCTGATTTTTCATAATATTAATCATGTTACTTATCAATGATATTAAAATTTCTGATTTCAGCACAGAATGGCATCACATGAACTAATGCATTTGCATACAAACATACATGCTTTAGCGGTGTGGACAATATATACACGTGTAACAATAATTTTATGTTGCACTGGTATGTCAATTTCTCACGTCGGCCAATCATGTATGCTTTCTTAAATGGATTCTCGATACATTTACATTAGAATTAGTTTCCGAAAACAATTTACTCGATCCTTGATCAGGAACATCCTACCCAAAACAAACCAACCAAACAAAAGAAATAAAAAGAAAAGCTAATGATTAGCACGTACAAAACTGCGTGTTAGACTCCTCTTATAATTCAATGCCAAAAGCTATTTATTATCACAACCGGAATTGGCATACCTTGTTCTACTTACATTTATTACATGTCATAATTATGAATTTACCCGTTGAATTTTGTACCATGATGTAATATGCAACCTGCGAGGATGAGGCGAAGTGAGAGAGGGGGGCCGGACGAGTTCACAATTTGTCTGTTTTTCAACTACAGATAAAAAATTCATATTTTATGCTTTGTTTATATGTTGTGTTTCCGTTTACCGACATTTTCTGTGACGCATCATGGTATGGTAAGGAATAATGCAACTGCTGACTCCATCGAGTGAGAAACTGTTATTAATCCTATTGAGCTTTCGTTCTATATTGTGTGATATATTTGTACCATATAGCTCTGTACCTTTTATTATATCTCAACAAGTAAGATTTACAATATGCTAAAATCCCTCCCTCTCTCTCTCTCTTTCATGTATTTCCTTTCATGTTGTCTGATTGATATTTACAATAATAAACTCAATCTCTTAAAAGTAATACTCTGCGCCACCTTATATGTAAATTTGAATGCCATATTTGAATAAAGTTGTATTCTGCTCCGTTTGGGTCTATATATATGTGTGTGTGGGTGTGTGGGTGTGGGTGTGGGTGGGTGGGTGGGTGTGTGTATTTAATTTGCATTGTTTGTTAGTTCTTTTTTATTCTTTTATTTCATCATGTGCTATTGTAATATGACATTGTATTTTGGACTTAACCTTGGACTTTTTTTTCAACATTGCGCGTTGAAAATGTCAAATTCAATCAACACTTTCGAGTTCTGACCACTTACTGCATCATTTTAATCCATGTCCATCCATTCCAAAATTAATTAAATTATTTCAGACCGGGGTAATATTATACACTATTTTACCTACTGATTACAAAAGAGTTAAACCAATGTTATATCATTACATTTCTTATTTAGTTACTTTATGTGTACCAGAAACAATGAAGTCGCAAACATTCGTAGATCATTCTAGCAAGATGACGAGTTTATATTTGACGTGTTTCATTTCTATATGATTTTAAAAAATCAAGTCCACGCCTTGAAAAAGAACACAATAGATAATCTCACGTGTGTGTGTGTGTGTGTGTGTGTGTGTGTGTGTGTGTGTGTGTGTGTGTGTGTGTGATTAGAACATAATCACAATCAATTGCTTGATATTTGCTTTGCTACACTTTGAAGTGTGTATTAGTTCAGCTCACTTGCTTCATTAACTACCTATAGTATTATGTTGAAAAAGGGGTAGGGTGGATTTGCATTTGAATTCGCAAGTGTAAAATGGTCCTCTGATATTGTTTCAGACATGTGGTGGATGGGGAGAGTGGAGTGAGGATGACCGACCGAAATATGTTTCTATGCTGCAGATATCTTTTGGAAAAATATATGGAAGTTTGATAGTCACACAATTTAAGACCATAGTTTTCAAAATCAAATTGAGACCTAAGAAAGAAGGTACTGTTGTGGTATAAGCAGTTGATTGTGATTCTCATGTTTATGGAATGAAAAAAAGTTGTTTTTACTAGAGCAAACGGAAAATGTCGTTAAATTATTATATTTGACCTACTGTGTTTGATATTATCCTTTTGAAATATGACTTTCCACTCTAATATAATTTATACTGTATAGCAGTGCTGTCCTTCCTTTAAGACACCATAGGCCACTGAAAAACGTTTTTCTTGAAGCCGAGGACCGCAGCAGAAAACTGAAAAGCAACGATTTTGTAGCTGCTCGAGCTCTGGCGGGGCATTTAAAACCGGCTTGCGGGACGTGGGTTGGACAGCACTGCATTACGGCAAGTCTTGTCTTTGAGCGGTTTACTTTACTTTATTGCTGGACAGCACTGCTGTATATGATTCCAATGGTTATCATGTATACTGTTTAAGATTGTAAAGGTTATCTTGTATACTGTATCGTATTCTAAAGATGGTCTTCAGGCAGTCGCAGATCTTTTCCACCAGACCAGACTTTCTGTTGATGCTTCTACACATCCAGCAGACTTAAATTTGTCAAATTTATGTGTTTTTAGGCCTCTTCTGGTGGTGATATCATCTCATGTTTATCACATAGAGAGATAAAGTAGTTCCAGTTTATACCATCCTACACAACACTTCCTTGCAGCCTCTACCAGAACCGCTTTGATACAAATTATTTCCACATCAAAAAATGGTTTGTATATACATCTGTCAAAGCAAGGATCCAACGGATTCACCATGTGTGCTCCTGACAGAAAACACATTAATACAATAGTATTGGCGGTACTGAATAATGCCTTCTCAAATGTGTCATTCACAATCGTCACGATCATCATGTGTGTGTGTGTGTGTATGCGCGCGTGTGTGTGTGTGTGTGTGTGTGTGTGTGTGTGAGAGAGAGAGAGAGAGAGAGAGAGAGAGAGAGAGAGAGAGAGTTATCAGAGAGAGAGAGAGAGAGAGTTATCAAGGTCTTCCGCGAATACAGTATTAATTTTCGGGAATCTATGTTTTGTTCAGTTCATAAATATAAAATTTTATCACTTCCTGCTTTCTGTTTAAAGGGTAAAAAATGAAACTGGACATCGAAGAAAAAGAAAAATGACTAAAATGGTCTGGAATGAAGATTAGATTCTGCCCCCATCAATTTAAATCAAATATTTACAGTCTTATTCTGCGACAGGCAGGTTGTTTGTGTACCCTTTGTAATACGTTTTAATCCAGTTGTTTTTTTTAAATATCGTTGAGTGTTGTTTTATTTTATGACTGTAAACAAAGCGACGTGATTACATTTTCATACCAATATACGTCTTCAAAACGAATGGTCCATGTAGTGAAATATAAACAACATCAAAGACATATATTTAAAGTATAAAATAGAAACGTGTGATTCAAATGAAATAACTACATATACCAGTATCATTGTCGTTATGGATTCTACAGCTATAGCTCACATTTTTACATGTGGTACAACCATGTACCCTTTATAAATGATGGATATCACACATACCCTTCCTAAACGTTTGGTATCACACGTACCCTTCCTAACCGTTTTGTATTACACGTACCCTTCCTAAACGTTTGGTATCACACGTACCCTTCCTAAACGTTTGGTATCACCTTGTACCCTTCATAAACGTTTGGTATCACCATGTACCTTTTATAAACGTTTCTTATCACCATGTACCCTTCATAAACGTTGGTTATCACCATGTACCCTTTAAAAAGTGTGGTATCATCATGTACCTTTTATAAACGTTTGGTACCACCATGTACCCTTTATAAATGATACACAACAGTATTCAGTACCATGCTTCAAGGAATTATAAGTAAGTCCCGCTAAACACATGATAAGTCCCACTAAACAGCTTGAAAAGTCCCGCTAAATAGCATGCAAAGTTCCACTAAACTGCATGAAAAGTATTGCCAAACAACATTATTTTGTTTTGTACGCTTGTTTAATTTTTTTAATATTTTTTTTTTTTTTGTATTGTGCCGAAATAACTGTGACATATATAACTCTTCCCATGAGGCAGTGAGGCAGGGAAACGTTTGACAAACTTTGATCTGCCGTGATCTGTATTAATGAAATGAATTAGACCAGAAGGATATGTCACTGTTAATATATATACCTAGGCTGGGTTTGATGGTAATACACTCAAAGGAATCTGTTTACAAATCAAACTTGAAAGATGTTGCCAGCATTCCATCTTTGCCATGTTAGGTAGAGAAATATCATGTCATAACAGTCTCAAAAGTTTGTTTATATCTGTTTACATTAGACGCTGTACAGTATTTGTTTCTAATCGCTCTTGAGACAAAGGGACATAACCATTTTTAAATGAAAATAAGATTATTTTAAGTCATTATTCCTATTAAAAAAATATGATCTACTCTAATTTTGTTTCTTATTTTGAGAATTTCCTATTTCCACTTTGTCAGTATTCAAGACAATTAATTTGAATACAAGGGAAGTGAACTACTTACTGATCGATTGCTTTGAAAGGAATCCTTTTTATATAGAAAAGTGGAGGAGGAGCTGGGTATCAGATTAAATATTTTTAAACTCAGGATGTTGTAAGACTGATTCTAAATTTGAAAGAGTTTGATTGGGTTTGACATGTATCGTCCCAGGGTTATTGCGTTCACATTCTGAAGTAAACATAAGACTCTTTGAAATGGCCATATATAACTCAGCACTGCGAAGTACCACTGACTCTAGCACTGGTTAGCCTGTATAGTCCGAGAAGCTGTATGGTATGTTGTTTTGTCTCAAAAAATGATTGCTGTTGTTACTGATACAGATGTAGTCTCGTCTCATCCAGACACCTGGATAAACAAAGTTACTGAAAACGATGCAATTTATATTAGCTAGGTGGCTTTATATTAATTGGAAGCAATTATGTTTGTTAACTTTCTCATGGGAAACATGACACATAACCGAGTTACATTTTAAGCAAAATACAGACACACTTGGATTTGTCCAGCTAATTTGTTTACATTAGATAGAAAGTAATACTACTGTAATTTTTAAAACAAATATGTTTAATTAGGTTGAGGTTACCTTTAGGCTACTAAAATCGTGTCTTTTAGAACCCGTACGTTGCTACTGTTAATTGTTATATCAACTGATTGATTGATTGAAATGGAGTATATAGTCCTGTCATCGCACTTAAGTGCAGGCCCCTTTAGAAGTTGAGAGAGGCACTGGCCTCTTCAAAAGTTTGAGGCCCCCAGAGGATAAGAGCACTTAGGAGATCGAAAAATAACCGGTAAAACCCGAGGCCCCTTAGGGGTTTGGGCCCGGGCCATACGACCTCCCGGCCAGACCCATCCACGATTACGCCTGCTTGGAGGATCACATGACCACAAATATTGGATCACCTAACTCAAAAACATATGAAAAGATACACTTCTGCTCAATTACATGACAAAATGGAGATTTGAAAACATATATAGTTTTATAAAGAAAGAAGACAGAAAAGTTAAAAATTTAGGTGGTTTATCATTTCAGTCCAGCAGCGCACATGCACACATTATTACCCTTGACAATTTGTAGCAAATATCATTGTCTGCAGTTTTTTAAAATAACTAAAATGCGAAGATTTTGTTGTTGTTGATTTTTTTAAAAAATTAACCAGTCACGTGACCATGCTAACTAAGCCATTCCGTATGTGAAACAGCTAATTACCGAATCAACACAGTTCATTATAGATAGCAAGAAGACATTTTATTTTAAAATTATGCAGATATATTACAACAGTGCCATTTACTTCGTATGGAAAATCTGTGAAAAGATGAAACTGGCGCCCGGGTGACGAAGTAGTTCCAACGGGGTCTTGGCGCCCTAAGAGCTCTGGCGCTAGGGCCGTTATATATATATATATATATATATATATATATATATATATATATATATATATATATATATATATATATATATATATATATATATATATATATATATAGAGAGAGAGAGAGAGAGAGAGAGAGAGAGAGAGAGAAAGAGAGATGTACACACACACACACACAAATACGCTTATGTAAAATTAGACACGGACATATTCATACATCCCTACAGTCATGTAAACATGGTATATGATAAGAAGTATACAACACGTTAATTGGTGACCTGTACTACAATACATCCGAATATGTGTGTTCAATCACATGTGTCCACTTAAATACAAACTCTTTTGGAAGAAAACACAAAAAGTGTCATCAACATATAGCAGTATTTAAAATACTTTACTTAGTTGTATCGTAAGCATATTATAAACATGAAATATGATAGATAATAATGCATATATTAAACATGAAATATGATAGATAATAATGCATATATTAAACGATGAAATATGATAGATAATAATGCATGTATTAAACGATGAAACAGAGATGAGATGAAAGTTATAGTGATCTTTGAAAAATTAATGATAACAATTCATAACAAATGAATTAAATCGTGTAAATTTTAAATAGTATTCATTATATGATTAAGTTCAAATAGTGCGCTGTGAATATAATTTACCAGATTTCTATCGTCAATAGATTTAGAGGAATTTATTACTTTAAAACAGATCAACATTTCTGGTCCTTGCAAAAAGGAGTTTATGAGTTTATACACTTCTAATTTAGCGGTAAATATCATTGACATTCTTATACAAGTTATGCACATCTTCCAGCACGTTGCAAAACATACAAATCTTTGATCCAGTGAGGTGCATTGTGGTCTTTTTCATCTCCATGATTCAATATGTAAAGTTTGGGCAGACATTCTTATTTTCTAACTATTGTCACTGTGTATATACCCAAACACTCCTTATAGCCAAATGTGATTACAAATTGTGAATACAAATTTCTGTTTAATCTAGCTCTTGAAGATTCCCTGATTCTTGCTTTCCAATTTTTGGATAAAATGGCTAGAGTGCCGTTGTTTGACGAAAGATATAAAAAAAAAATTATGTTTCTAACAGATTGATTTATCCACACTTCCTTTAGACCAAGGCTATTTAATAAATCCCAAACTAATGATGCACATATGTTTTATATCCAGGACAGCATTCTACTTTAGTAAGCATTATGTTATAGATGACATGTATATTTCTATTATATGAGGAGATAATCTTGGTCCAGTATTTCAGTATGCGGTAATATCTATTGATCTGTAAGTGTGCACAAAATCATTTTGGGTAGATGTTTCAACCGTAAGTAGATTTTTGGAAAAATTTAAGAGCAACAGTACAATAGCATTTCCTTCAATGCATTCCACTACTTCTGGTCCATAACTGAGAAGTGGTGAAATTAGTGAAAAGAAAATATCACATTTTACCTTTGCAAGCACATTTCCCAACTTGAATAAATATGTATCCATTGCAAATCACGCTTTGGAAGCATATAAGCTTAAAGTTTGTTGAGCAATTGTGGAAGAAAAAAAAACATTTTTAAAAACTAATTCCAAGAAATACAAATTTATTAACAACCTCTAACTCTAAGCTTTTGTAACAAGATTAAAGTTTCATCTTCCTCCCTTACGAAATACTAATAGTTTGTATGTGCCAGTTATCACAATTTATGCTCAGAATACTTAGGCCCTTTTGCAGACCATGTTTTGATTGAGAAAAAGAAGTTCTAGATCATCTGTGTATAAAATCATAAAAGTACACGTGACTGATAATATTGTTGGCAAGCGGTCTTCTGGGGTTGGCGTTTAGCAGCGAATGACTGACAATGGTCGAAAGGTCTGTTGGTTATATGTCTGTATATAAAGAGGAAGCATTCCGAAACATCTGCCGCTTAACTTTAAGTAGGACAACGGTTATTTGTTTTCCACTATGATGATCAGATCAGCCCAATTGGTCTTTGAAAACTTTAACACGCACAGATCATTGACTCGAATGTGATCAGATTGGTTCCCATACAGGTTGAGTTTGTGGTATTGGCACTTTCAGACATTTTCATTTTAGTTACTAACCAAAACTTTGACAGTTCCTTGCCAAATTGACACGTGTTTCCTTCACATCATCTGCCATCGGCGTCAAGAGAGTGAGCTTTTTCGTTGTTGTTGTTGTTGTTGTTATTGGCTTTTTTGAATGGGATAACGGCACAACAAGTAGCTAAGGACATAATGAGGCGGCAGACTGGGCTGGGCGGATTTCAAACCCACGACATTTGGATTACGAGTCCGACAATCTGCCAACTGTCATATCGCAGCTCCAATCAATATAATCGCATTTACATATTAATATTGTCTAACATTACTGACTCTTCTATGACAAGGCGTGGCTAACGTGATTGATCAATACTGTCTTGTTGGTTTTGTAAAGATGACGTAGTTCTGTCAATGGCAAAATGGCTGAAAGAGAAATCTGAAAGTATTCAACCTTTGGCAGTTTGTAGCCCCACAGAACACACACACACACACACACACACACACACACACACACACACACACACACACACATGTGTTGCCCCATAAAACATGCTATGTTTTGAAATCACCTCTTTATTTTCATAATACCCTCGATTGTTTTGTCGCAGTGTAAATTCCTGGTTTGAGAATTTCGCGCAGATACTGGCTCTGAAATTTAAAATGTTCTTGATAAGTCTCAGTCATTTGTTATTCTTAAGTCTCCTGTTTTCTAGCATGTTCATCAGTAGATAGGGGTATGCGCTATTTTACCGATTTATTGCCAATGTGAAGACATTTCTGATCACGATCTTGTTGCTGAGTTTCAGGTAGCAGAGGTCCAGCCGCCAATCACAGCATTGTGGCACATTCTATTCAACAGACTACCAATCTCATGGTTCAGATTCATTAAAGTTAAGGCAAATTTTTAAACATTGTTCGCTTTGCAAGTTGATCAAGAGGATTGAAATACATTCAAATTCAACATTTTGCAGTCAGTTGTTATTCGAGTGATGTTTAGTGACGTTTTCACTTAATTTCTAATGAACTCAGATAGTTGTCCTAGTCATTACATATCATTTTCCTTAAACACCGTTTTTTTTTTTCTTCATTTAAATGTTATCAGTTTATTAGAGATACATTTTCGGTTAATAATACAAATTTATGCAACTTAAGTGAGAAAATTACAGTTAATTAACATTCAATTCATATATGGTGTACTTAGGATATTGTCCAGGAGAATGATTCAATACACTTTGCGCAGCAAGTGTCATTACGTTACGGATCACACGTTCTTCAAAACAGAGTGGTTAGAGGTTCGTTTGAATTTAGAATAAAGAATCAATGTGATGACACCTTGTGATAGATATACTTTGACTAATGACTATTGGCTCTGTACATTTTGCAGTAATTGGCCTCAGAATTTATACCTGGGACAAAAGCAACGTACAGTCTTTAAAATAAGTCGTTATGAATTCCTTGTAAGAGGTTTCCTCTGTTACAAACTACATCGAGCCTGTAGCGAATGCATCGGCTGAAGACTTCTTCACTGCCTAGGACATTGGCTAGAAATAATATCGCTGGCATGCAATGATAATGAACATTAGTTCAAACGTGTTTCTTTCTCTAATTGATTTAAAGAATTGTACATATTTCAATTTAGGTAGACTTTGCTGTAAATAAAGCTCAGTCTAGTCCCTAGAAAAAAAAATTCGAAGTAAACGACAAATACTTGTCTTGTGTTGTTTCTTCTAATCCAACAGTAAAAGTAAAAAGCAATTTAAACGTTTGCAAATGTTCGGGGGCTTCATTTAATTTGCTTTATCAAATGATTTCCATAAAATGTTTTAGTAATAACGCGGGTTGCTCTATATGTTCGAACCTGTTTTTTCTCGAACTGATTTCAAGAATATCAGTTTCGTCATAGTTTTCCTTGTTGTGCATTCTCTTTAATAATTTAAAATAAAATTTAAAAAAAATGATTAAATATTGTTTTTGGACACTTAAAAAATTGCTTGTAAATCTGTTTAAGAAAGTAGTACGTATTGAGCCTGATTCTATAGTTTTCAATAATGTTTGAAGAGAAACCTCTGAAACGGTGTGAGCAAGGATAGATGAACTAAGTTTGGAAATTCTGGAACTGGATGATACCTATCTACAATAATCGATGGTGATTCTTCACAAGAACCAGTTGAACATTTTCATTGTAAATGTCATTTATCTTATCACCTGCGGAGGGTGGAATGAGTAAACTCGTTTTGTTAATGAAAGTGGTTAATTTTTAATATGCAGTGAAAAGGTTCGGTATTTCTTAATAGGTATTTGTGGATAGACACGATTAAACAATAATCGGCTACTACTTGTTTCATAAGACAACATCGACTTCATATGATACCGTCTATAGTCGCTTATAAGACAATTCCAACTACAAACTGCACAGATCCAGATCTGCCGGCGCATTATGCGCCGGCAGATCTGGGTCTGTGCAGTTTGTTAGGAGTACCCAGGAGAACAAAACAACATAGATCATCCAGTTTGGCTCGACTTATAGACGAGTAAGACTGTATTTGAAACGCTTCTCTATCAGTGATTCCCAAAATCAAGCAGTGTTCTAAAAATATGACTGATCGTGTTTGCGTTTTTTCTTCGTCGAAGCAATTTCTTTGAATCACTTAAAATGAGTTTTACCTATTCTCTACCATCAAAATTTAACGTATTATCAATTTTACAAGAATATGAAAAATTCAGCATGTAGTCCTAATGTTTTCATATATAATATCGAGCTAATTTCCGAAAATCAAATATTTATAACTGTTACGTGTTAGCAAAGATGATAAATGAGAGAGAGAGAGAGAGAGAGAGAGAGAGAGAGAGAGAGAGAGGCTTAAAAGTAAAATACTAATAATCATAGTAATTAAGATACAAGTTAAAAGTACAAAAGTAGAAGCAGTGGAATCAGTACTAGTGGTAATAGTAAAGGATATGACACCGGGAATGATACGCGAAGTAAAAGAAATGTTCAAGTAGTAATATAAAAAAAGAAAACAGGGGAAAGTGAAAGTGAAAGTAGAAGTGACGCAAGATAAAGCAGACAAGTATAAAAAAGGATATGATGTTTGATCAGCTCCAATACACGAAAATAAAAATTGGAAAAAAAATGGAAAAGTGATTTTGTTATTGCTGTTAACGATGGTGCTGATGACAATGATTCCAACTATGATACTGATGATGAGGACGGTGAAGATGTCAACTACGAAGAGAATGTCAGGCAGAAAGTGTGTATATGCTCTATGTTTTGAAGGGTTATATTAAAAAGTTTAATGATGCATTTTTAAACTTTCAATTCCTTATTACAATGACGAAATTTGTACTCAGTTTAAGCGAAATTTCCAAGATCGAGCAATATAACGAAAACAATAGCTTCTGTAACTCTAAAAATGTCTTTAAAAGTTTCATTTTGATCCAATTCCGTAAAAGACATGCATGTATTTATACAGAAAAACATGAAATAAAATCTCTTCAAGAAACATCTGATCTTCTCAAGTGTCCAATTATTTCTCTGAATTTCAACACGAATTTAATTCCATTCTCATTAAAAATCCCTTTTCGTTAGATGTAGTCACGTGGCTCCATATCCGATCAATACTCATAGGAATGCCTGATTATTCTTAACTGTTTAAAAGAATGAAAACTGTAGTAATTGAAGTCTAGCATCGTGCCTCTGTATTGAGTTTACAAAGGAGAGAGTAATTTACAGAAATAAATATTAGTCAGTGATACAGTCTTGTTCCAGATAGAACATGCAGTCAGAAGACTTGCAGATCAATTTCGTAAGGAAGCTTGGATCCCAGCGTACACATGAAATATCAGTACGAATATTTTTCTTTGGAAGACGTGGATATAATAAAGAAGATATAATAATTATTTCAAGTCAGCTTAAAATAAAGTGCCGTAAAAAGATAAAATGTTCGTCAGATGCTATCGCTTAATAGTATAAATTATTGACAAAGTCCACTGAAAAACCAATATAATTTACAAATTGTGCGTTTGTGGAAACACGCAGACACAAATCTTATTAGAATCCTGTGCTTTTCAAATGGTAATCTTTTAGACGTAGCTGAACATTTATAAATCACCAAACACTGACTCGGTAGAATGAACAAAGCGTCACCACTGTGTTATTTTTAATATTGCTATTGAGATTTCAGAATATCTAAATAGTAGAGAGTTACTAGAAAAAACAGAAAGAATAACTGTTAAAATGTCTACAGGAAGCGATGGGAAGAAGATGGCCCAAACCTCCCAGCTTAAGTTCTGTCTTGTTTCTTCCTCGTACGCGTGTTGCATTTACACTGAACTGTGGTGAACATGATTACATTGAAATAAACTATTCACATTTTCAAGTGTCTGGCAGTTATGGTCAAAACAACAAGAACAATAAGATGTTGTTCCGTAACTGTATCTTAACGTTCTTAAAATTCATTAATGATTAACACTGACACATTAATCCCGATTCCTACTGTTTTTATTGTCTGGTCATAGTTTTGTTAGTCTGTTTCCAGTAAATACTTTCAAGTTTATAGCAGCACAAATTATATTTTTTTTAAGTCGCAGATTATTCAATTCAAACAAGGGAAATTTTGAAAACTATGCGACTGAAAGATATAGAAGCTATCTACATTTGTTTTCTAGTTGAAATCATGAAAAATTTCACGAGTAAAGTGGAAATATTGCAATGTCACGAGTGAATTACTACAATAATTTTAGGACAGCTAAATTGTGCATATTTAGATTTTACACATAATGATTCAAATTACGTATTTTGTTAATTTAATGGATGTTTTCATGCAAAAATGATATTTATTTTCGTTGACAAATTTTTTCCATGGATTGATTTAGTGAAAATTGCTGGGATGTGAGTGCTGAGCTAAACAATATATTTTATTAATTGTGAGTTTACTTGAAAGGATTGTGGCCGCTATTTTCGTTTCGTTTTGCATTTAGATGTGAATTTTGTTGTTCCTAGACAAGCTTGCAGTCCGTTTCAGTAACAGCCGCTGCACCCACATTTAAATTATCACTTAATTTCAGTTTGTAATCGACACTATCAATGCCTGATTCATCCATTGTTTTCCAAACATGATCATTATGACTGTGACGACAGTTAAAATCGTTACTTGAATAATTTTTTTGGTTATATATAATCAAGAGTGGTTCTTCAAAATGTCTACCATTTGTCGTTGAGTGTAATATATATATATATATATATATATATATATATATATATATATATATATATATATATATATATATATATATATATATATATATATATATATATATATATATATATATATATATATATATATATATATATATATATATATATATATATATATATATATATATATATATATGATACAGTAACTCAGAATTTTGAATAACAACTGATCATGGAAGTTCAGTCGCTGATACTTTGCTTGTAGGAAAACTAATTGTAACAATTAATTGTTTGTAGTTCATTTTAGGCATTCTTCACGGTCCCTTCTCATTGATTACATAAATGTATACAGTCATTGCATATTTTAAGAGCTATTCATGCTGACGGAGAGAGAGGAGAGAGGAATGGTAGGAGAGAGAAAGAGGGAGAAGGAAAAGAAGAATTTAAAAAATCGGTCTAAATATGGAAATAAACATCTGAAAAACATACGTAAGACAAAATATTCTTCCTAAATGGAAATATAAAGTAAGTGGTTCCAAAAGTGATATCCTCTCTCCACTGTGGCGATGAAAGTCGTATAGCCAGTATTGCAATATAATTTTTATCCCACTGATATACTTCAATATCTCATTAATAAATATATAATGAAATTCAATAATGTTGCCAAAGATAACGTATAAACAGTGGTTTACAACTTATCTAGATCACAACTGTAAGTGAAAACAAAATGGAACTAACATATTTGGCATATGCATTGAATAGACATCATCACTTGAAAATTTGGTTTTTGTATTATGTCCATAGAGGAGAATGTTTTTGACTACTTAAGATAAAAACCGATAGATGGTAATAAATACAACTGAAATTGTTGTACATTAAACTGTATTATTATTATTATTATTATTATTATTATTATTATTATTATTATTATTATTTCGTGCTTGGTTTATTATGGTTTAGTAATGGAAAGCAACCATGAATTGTCTGTTGGTACGAGATTTTCGTCATACATTCAAGATTCACTTCTTTATAACATATATGCTTATAAGTTGTTGCGTTTTTTTCCACGATAAATACAATATTAATTGCTATTTCTTTAGTATTTTCTGTTTGAAAGTTGTAATCAATCTTTGAAAATGATACTTTAGTTTAAAAAATCAAAAGAAATTTAAAAAATATCGCATTCAAGCCCTGCAATGATGCAGTTTATGATACTTATGTTAGTTTTAACAACATAAAAGAAATTATCCTATTACAACAAAATAAAATCTTCCACTCACTGGGTGGAACTGTCAAGCAATTTTCACACAGTGAAATTCAATCTTACATTATGCGATTCCAATGGATGCATATCGTAGACATTCCATCGTTACACGCTGTTCAAATCTTTAATTTTAGTGTACTTTTTATTATTCTTTCTTTCTGCGCTAATTTATTGTCCATAAAGTCCTATCAGCGGTATCTGTTTCAAATATTAGAGGATTCGTGATTTAACGATCTATGCCAGAAATTAGGTTTTTGCTGCTGGCTATGGAGGCCTTTAATAGTAGTGCCCACAAATTCTTAACGTAATGATGTGATTTTGCCTGATTTCAGATCATTTATCATTATTCGTCTTTTTTCATAGTCTGAAGGTGACCATATCTATTATTCAAACGCCACCATTTACATTATCAAAACTTGATTCGGAATTTGTTTCAGCCTTTGTTTCTGTCAAGAATCTCTTATTAAAGGACCAATCATTTTTCGCTGAACATGATGCATTGGGTCTTTTTAGAAAAGAGATTATTTTGGTGTTTGATGTTCTGCTGCATCATATAAAACTTGCATAATTTATTTTTAGCTTTAAATAATTCCGTTCAAACTTTATTTCGTCCTCGGGTGTTCATTGTAATTCGTTTGGTTGAGCTCGGTGAATTATTGCAATTAAAGGTAAACATCAAAGAATGTTTTAATCACTGAATATTTTTTCCAAAGATATATCAGACCTGAACATTATAGAAATGGTATCTCGTTGGTGCCTTAACATGTTACGCGCATTAATATGTTACCCTTTGTGGTTTCTATCGAATTGTAAAACAAACAACAAAAAGACAAAAACGAAAAGAAAACAAAAAGACCTCCCTCCACCTTGCCCATTGTTTTACCTCTTTATAACTGAATTATTGTATTAGACAAAATGATAGCGGTTCGAATGTAATGTAACGATATCGTTCATGCAAGTACGTGCGTGTGCATCTATGTTCGCTACCTTTTACACATAATAAGTAACAACAAAGAGATAGCTTATCACATAGATAGGTAGTAGATACATAGATATAAAAAGAAAGCTAAATAGACAGAGTTAGAACATCTACGACTACTTGTTTGTATTGACCTGGTTTCAAGATTATGAAGCGATGCGATTTTAATAATAATAATAATAATAATAATAATAATACATTCCTTTTTTGGATAAGCAGAGAGAGAGAGAGAGAGAGAGAGAGAGAGAGAGAGAGAGAGAAACTGAACCAAATTGAGGAAAAGATCAGTTTAATGAAATTTATTTTTAAAACAAATGTTAAATTTGAAAGGAGAATAAATATGCCAGAGACATGCCAAGGTGAGGCGCAATACACAACTGTCATGGTGTATAAAGAGGCGAAATATTGCCACGAGCTAAACTTGCATTAATTGTGAAATAAAGTTTGGAAAAAACTTCGTTCTGGGGAATATTGTTGACATGAACAAAAATGTAAACAATCACGAAACCAAAAAATAAAAAGAACAAAATCAGCAAAAACAAGACAAAATAAATCATATAACGGCTTGAAGTATCATTACGGTATAGACCTTTTTCAGGAAATCGAATCGGGGTTTTTCCACTCCAATTTGTAAACCATGCGCAATAAACGTAGGACAACTTTTAAGCGATTGTCATTAACATAGTATATGTACGTGAAGAAAGTTTCAAACAAATTTGCAAAGGTTTGACATCTGTACACCCTTCACAGAAATAGTGTGTTTAAAAATAACGAGTGAATAGTTCAGTAACCTGCCTAAAACAAAAACAGTCGATATGAGCACAAAATGCATTAGAGATGACCATGGCAGCGGACAGGATTTGTGGGCCCTAGGAAAAATTATCCAGTAGGCCCAAAATGAATCACAAATTGAAACAACGGGGGACCCCGTGACCGTTGTGGTCCCCCAGAATTTGTTCTACCCTGACTGCGGTCCTGGATAGGACTTACAAAGTTGGATGATCCGTTTCTGAAAGGAAAGGGGTGGGCTGATGATTTTCCTATGTGACCAGAATTACAATTTGTACAAATCTACGTGTATTTAGATGACTCTTCAAGACTATATACTTGCAAAAGCATGAGGACTTACAAACCTCTTTGTTGCATATAATTAATTTCATTGTGGATGGATGCATACAGGTGAACACAGCATTATCAATGCCAGCGTAATTAGATCCCAAGCCCAATCCAAGAAGCCACACGAGTTACACATAGCTGATAGTACTGTAACAACTGGTCACTGCAAATGTATCACAGGATGAGTTAACTCATCATTATTATCCATATTCGTTCAAGGAGTTAGCAAAGAGAGAGAGAGAGAGAGAGAGAGAGAGAGAGAGAGAGAGAGAGAGAGAGAGAGTAAATTCCTTAGCCAATCCCATGAATCATAAGCAGTTTTGGGATTCACATCCATTCCATTTAAATTATGAACTAAATGGCAAATTTGTGAGGAATCTGCATAATATGCGATGTGTCGCCTTTGGTGTTCATTGTCTGCTGCTAATTAGACAAGTTAACTTGTTTTTTTTCTTCGGATTATTCAGTACCATGCAGTCTTAAGAGGGGGTAGGGTGAGGCGGAGGTAATATGAGAGTCACGATGCAGTAACATAAAGCAATATATACTCATTTATTATCAAAAATACTTGATGAAAACGTACATTTCAACTCATATACTTGTGGGCGGGCATATTACTGTTTACTACTATCTGTGGCGATCTATCATGACAAATGTTCTATTCATGTAAGAAGCGCAGGTCACTCGAGTTGCCCTACGTCAAATGCGCATGACCGTACCGGATGCGGTTATGGGATAGGTTTGGCCAGCTAAAAATAGTATATGAAAATGAAATATAATCTTAGAACCAAGTCAGCTTGAACAAGCAGTCATAGATATATGGAATTAGTGATGTGACGTAATTGCCGAAATTGGCCAGTCATTCGGAAAGCTGGCAAATGTTAATGATTTATGTGCGTCACACTCGTATCATCAAAATGGACCCTAACAGCCAGAAAATAAAACCAGAGAGAAGAAACAAGTTCTACGATGCTGTTATTCTGGCGATCAATGCTGCTCTATTTTTAAGAAACTTATTAAGTGATTATACAGCATATCAAATGTATGTTTATCCAGATTACACAGCATATCATGTGTATGCTTATCCAGAATACACAGCATATCATGTGTATGCTTATCCCATTTTATTGACATTCACTGCGATGACCATCAGTCAACTTTCAAGTGTCTTTCATTTGCATAATACCGCACTTTAAAAGTAGACTTGTCTCCGACATTTAAGTACATGCGACACAACGAGTAGAACTTTCTTTTCAGTACAAAATGCTTTACAATGAGACTCTAATAAATATAACCTAACACATTTAAAAATGTAAAACGTGTTGAAGTACACAAGCAAGCACTGATAATTTCTTTTCATTATTCTTCATTAGAGTAGAGAGGAACGCAAAAGACTTGCAAGAAAAGCAATGGCGCACCTTATGTTTTTATTCTCGCCCGAAGAGAACCCTAATGCTCTAACCGGTCGTAATCGACACAATATGGGAAGATCGTGATTGTGCGATATCTTAGGAAATGCATTCTTTCATAGAGTTTATTTTTCCCCTGGCACACTTTTTGCTCATCAGTCGTTATTCTTTTGACTGATGACACTTCATTATTTATTTTGAAAATTAGATATTACATGGATTCTGATTCGATGCAGATGTTAAACGTTTGTCTGATCACCATGTGATAGGTATCCTTCTGCAATGCTTCAACTTAGCAAATTACAATTTGATAAATATAGAATTAACATTTGGAGCATGTACTTAAGTAGAATTAACTGCTAACTTTATTTACACCTGGATGGGATGAACTAAATACCGTAAAATGTTTAGTACCAGTCGGCCGATCTGGATCTATGATTAAACACAAAATATCAACGCATTCAGAGTGACGATGTCAACTTTAAAATGAATGTAAACGGAAGCAATATATATGATGGAAACCTTTAGGTTCAAAAAGGTTCCACCTTACATATATACTTAAGGTGCTGAAATATTTAAACAACATTTGAGTTTTATAGTTACCGTACGGCATTGTCACGGAAAATCTGTTTGAATCATGTTAGCTAATTCCGGAAAAGTTTCAATATAAGTTTGAAAAATACCTTGGTGAACAGAATGAACCATTTGGCTGATATTTAATTCGAGCTGGATACGCATGCGTCCTCCTTAAAAATGTCAAATACTATAATTTAAAGATAATATCCTAATTAGCGTTCAAGAATAGTATTTTAATTTAATATTTGACATATATTCTTATAGAACTTTGTCTCACGTTGTAGTCCTTAGCAGAATGTAAGCTTTCATATGGCATAATATTAAAATCCTTTGTATGCCTGTGGTTATTTTTCTAATAATAGATTTACAACCATTAAACTATCTCAATATTTCTATTTATTCGATTTTGTTCTCATCATTGTGTTCCGTCATTAGAAAGATTTTCATTTGCTTTTGTTAATTTCAATACTCAAGGATCGCATTAATCAAGGTTTGATGAAATAAAGAAATCAGCATCCTTGTCCAGGGATTTGATTTTGTTAATGATATGAATCGAAAAAGAAAAGTATAGATTTTCTCATTTATGAAAATTTAAAATCAATAGATAGTTATAACAGTAAGTGAAAAAATTGTAAACTTTCAACTGGAGTCATATTTCTCAACCCAAACGATTAAAAGATTATTTTTTTTCCATTTTGGATGAAAGTATGCACGTACATTAATTACTCCAAAACAAAGATATATCCTACGGAAATCTAATCCTGTACATGTAAATACGACAAAGGCTCAAGACATATGTACTATGTACAGTACTTTGTACTGAACGTTTTCATAATGGGCATTGTTTTGTTAGAACTTATTCCCTGATACCCAACTATTTGCTGCCTCGTATTTCTTCTTCTCCATCTTTGCTTTGTGTGTGTGTGTGTGTGTGTGTGTGTGTGTGTGTGTATGTGTGTGTGTGTGTATGTGTGTAGTGCTCGAGTCTAACTATTTTTCTGAGCTATAGGTTTAAATATATATATATATATATATATATATATATATATATATATATATATATATATATATATATATATATATATATATATATATATATATATATGTGTGTGTGTGTGTGTGTGTGTGTGTGTGTGTAGTCCTCTAGTCTAATGATTTTTCTCAGCTATAGGTGTTTGTATAAATATGTGTGTGTGTAGTGCTCGAGTCTAATGCTTTTTCTCAGCTATAATTGTTTGTGTAAATACGTGTGTGTGTGTGTGTGTGTTTGTGTAGTGCTTGAGTCTAATGATTTTTCTCAGCTATATGTGTTTGTGTAAATATGTGTGTGTGTGGTGCTCGAGTCTAATGCTTTTTCTCAGCTATAGTTGTTTGTGTAAATACGTGTGTGTGTGTGTAGTGCTTGAGTCTAATGATTTTTCTCAGCTATAGGTGTTTGTGTAAATATGTGTGTGTGTAGTGCTCGAGTCTAATGCTTTTCTCAGCTATAATTGTTTGTGTAAATACGTGTGTGTGTGTGTGTGTGTGTGTGTGTGTAGTGCTTGAGTCTAATGATTTTTCTCAGCTATAGTTGTTTGTGTAAATACGTGTGTGTGTGTGTGTAGTGCTTGAGTCTAATGCTTTTTCTCAGCTATAGTTGTTTGTGTAAATACGTGTGTGTGTGTGTAGTGCTTGAGTCTAATGATTTTTCTCAGCTATAGGTGTTTGTGTAAATATGTGTGTGTGGTGCTCGAGTCTAATGCTTTTTCTCAGCTATATGTGTTTGTGTAAATACGTGTGTGTGTGTGTGTGTGTGTGTAGTGCTTGAGTCTAATGATTTTTCTCAGCTATAGGTGTTTGTGTAAATATATATGTGTGTGTGTAGTGCTCGAGTCTAATGCTTTTTCTCAGCTATAAGTGTTTGTGTAAATACGTGTTTGTGTGTGTGTAATTCTTGAGTCTAATGATTTCTCTCAGCTATAGGCGTTTGTGTAAATGTGTGTGTATATGTAGTACTCGAGTCTAGTGATTTTTCTCAGGTATAGGTTTTTTTTGTGTATATATATATATATATATATATATATATATATATATATATATATATATATATATATATATATATGTGTGTGTGTGTGTGTGTGTGTGTGTGTGTGTGTGTGTGTGTGTGTGTGTTTACATCCTGGATAAGCTTGAAAATGCCTTGTTCATTTTCCAATAATTCTGTTTGATACACGTATTGTTTTGATGTAGTGCCAAGCCAAAATATATAAGAGCTGCATAATGAATCCATTTATGACCCATTGCTTGATTATATTGTGTGGACTTTGCCTATGGATGCTTTTAGTCAGTGAATAAACTGGTGTTATTTTCTGGGTCTGTAATTACTTCAGACCTTAAGGGCGAACATTTTGTCCTGCTCTGTAGGTGACTTTCCAAGCGTAATATTAACCATGTTGGAAATATTCCGCCTCAAATAATATGCGAAAGAAACTACTGGAAATATGTAGAGGTAAAAGAGATTTAAAGAAAATAAGTTGGTTAATTGTATGTGATTAATAGGTCCCATCATGCAATATTTGCAACACCTAAAGCTGAGATTAATCATTAGATCCGAGCACAGTGTGTGGACTAGTATGTATGAGATCACTCACGTGGTGGCAGCTGGATGGGTCTCTCTCTCTCTCTCTCTTTCTCTCTCTCTGAAGGGTGCATATATATTTCCCTTGCTCTAGAAAAAGGAAAGAGTGTGGAACAAAAGAAGAAATAGAAACTTCCTCACTACAATGAGTTTGGTGATTCTTATAATTTGATTTTCATATCCAACTCTCCAACTGACTTTAATTTAAGAGGATAAATCGAACCACTGAAAGTAGTAAACGTATTGTGTGTGTGTGTGTGTGTGTGTGTGTGTGTGTGTGTGTAATGAATACCAATGTAATCTATATGTAAAGTAAGCTATTTGATTGTTTGTCTTTGATTGATACAAAAACTTAAATAGCAATCTATTTGGATCCATCTTCAGCAACTATTACGATTGTATTAGTCTTCAACAGTTTATGTATCCTATATACAAGTCTCATAAGCTGAATCATTTCCATCTCAACATTCAATAAATATAGAAAACCGATGCTGGCATGTTTATTTCTCTAATATCCGGAAGGAAACTATCAGATTACGGTTGTAATCTCCCCCATTTATTTCAAATCATTAATCTTATAATTGCTGAGCCATTATATAGACCACCAGCAAAAATCATTGCCTTTGTTTATGTTTCGCCAAATCTCGTCACGAGTTCGTGCCGCCCACGCTTAAATTGTAATAGATACTAAATATGACGATAACAGCGATGAATATTGAACCATAAGGGCAGTTATTTCCGAGGCCGTAATCAGGAAAAAATATATTTCTTAATTAAAACATTCGCCTTGTGTAATGGAGACATGATGGAATACTATTTGATTGATAGTTAATGGATAGCAAATTGATAAATCCTAACATCCGCATAAAAATGTATTGCAATTGCCATATCACGTATTGTTGTAGAAACTAGGCAAAAGGAAATTCGATGATCGGCAATCCCTATATGTATTCCACAGCAGTGTTGCACATTTGAAAATACACTATATCATATATAGAACAATTTCGTCATGGAATCATTGCGTAACACCAATTAGAGTGTCTAGTTAGACATCTGACCCGTGAACAGTCGAACTACAGAGAAAATTAACTGTTTACATACAACGGAATTATTTTAGCATTTGAACCTCAATATGTTTATTAAACTTTGTTTAGATATTTCCTCAGAAACTCATTTTTCTTTTAAAACAATTTTAACTAAATATTTGTAAGTAAATACTTTCCATAGTAGATAACACTTTCTGACGAGTAGATATATTTGTCTCAGTTTTTACGATTCCTCACCGTCAGTTCTTAACAATAAAAGCAATAAAAACAATAAAAAGTGAAATGTCGAAGAAGTTCTCTGTGTAATGGATCGCCTTCTCGGATCATGCAACAAGTCATTTCCAGTTCTCTTTTGTTATCTTAGCCAGAAAATATTATCCTTACCAAGTAGATATTTACATTTACACTGGACTGGATATCATTATTTCCTTCTGAAATTAATTTTCAGAAATAATGTGGTTGTTTAATTGCTCACCGTTTATTGTGCTTAGTGTACTCTATTGTAAGATACAATTTTATCATAGATGTTTATCGCACGCTAGACTGCTTCATAATATAGGAACATGGAAAGGTTGGTTAAACCGATATACACACAAACTTACATAAATTCTTTACCACCAGTTTCAACCATACAAACAGTCTAACTCCGAATGACGCCCAACACTGCAATAATGAGAATTTAAAAAATCAGAGTAAAAAAAAGATATAAAGGAAGCCCCCCAAAAATAACAACTGTTATATTCTTCTTTTTTTAAACCAATATTTTTGTCTTTTTCCTTGTCAGCGGAAATAACGACTATGATATTGGATTGGGTAAGGATGTACCTTTTCTAAAACATACTGTAAACTGGTTTAAATTCCAGTAGAATCGTTGAAATTGGACGTAATTTACATAGTGATCATCGAATCAGAAATTTAGTATTTGTTTACATTATTGAAGACAGAAGCACAGTTAAATGAATCAAACTTTTGCCAAAGTATATATAATTCAAATCACAAGAACCTAAAGATATATTCGTAACATGCGCTGTATTCGTTGCATTATAGACTTGTACTGGCCAACTTTACTATTCGGAACCATCACGCGTCATGCAAGCCATACACAATAACGGGCTACATCATGCTTGAGGAGACGTGTTACCAAACAATGTTATTGTTTATAAGCATGCTTGTTTGAGTATTGCGCCAAAACAATTACATCTACGCTTTGATTTCCCCAAGGCAGGGGAAAATTTAGACGGTCGCTAAAATTAGATGTCGGCACGAATTGAGTATGAACTCCAGAAAGCGTGAAATGTTCTGATTTTGAAGAATTAGACCTGGGGCATATGTTATTGATATCCTCTGGGTGGGTAGACGGCATTAGTTTGTAATCGGTACCCTGCTGTTACAATACCACGGAAAGGAAGGTAAATGTTATGTTCCACCTTTGACATATTGGGAAAGAGAACCATCATGACAGAAAATAATTTAAACTTTGCATTCCCTTTCAGACGTTTGATTTATATCTGTCTAAAGTAGGATACATCATTAATTTTATAGCTTCAGTGCCGATGCTTACAACATTTATCTTCGAAGCTTTCATGATATTAATATACTTATATATATTATAAAATAAATACCGTTTTTAATTAATTTATCAACTGAATTAGAAATATGACATGAGAAGATAGGAAGCTGTGAATTTTCAATTTAACTGAAGTTTATATACTTGATCGAGTTCGACTCCCTTTCCACGAAGAATGAAGTAGAACAAGTTGCAATATCCGTAACCTTATTCACCCAATACCAAAGGTTCCCCTGAAAACTATATGAAAGAATTTGAGGCATGGTTGAAATTAGATAAAAGTGTTTGTTTCTCAAAAGTATATTTACTAATATCAAGACAATAATTTCTCTTGTCCATCTTCTTATTATATAGCATCAATATAAATCAATAGCATATTGAAAATCCACATGGTATTTGTGGAAAGAATGAAGATAGGAATGATCAAGCCATATAGTGCGATGGTTGTAACGTTTGGAATCATATCAAATGTACCAGCATTAGTGCCCAGTCCGTTAGCATCTCTGCAAGTGAGATGCTCAAACCATACAGAGTGATGGTTGTAACATTTGGAACCATATCAAATATACCAGCATTAGTGCCCAGTCCGTTAAAATAGGTCACCATCAAGTCTATGTATTAAGACCATCTAATAGTAGCAGCATACTACAGAGGGCAAAACTCTAATACTAATGCCCGTGACCCAATTTGCAAGCATCACATGAATACAGTCGTCATTAACATGGATATTGCTGTTAAGACCATATGGTCTTAAACTTTGTAACAGAAAAGAGCTAACACCAATATGTTTTGTAAAATTCAGCAATTATTTTCTTCCTTAGAATACAAAGTAAAAATCTTAAAAGAACTTACAATATTGTAAATTAAATCCCACATAGCCCTAAAACTGTATCACAAGCCCAATCTTTAAAATTCCAGCTGAATTACAGTGGTATTCTAAATAAGTTTCAATACTGAATATGTCGATGTGCATGCAGTCTCTAACTTGGTAATGTGCCAATTGCCTGAATTGTGATGAGATACTGTGTTATGCATATTTGATTTAATTTATATTTGATTTAATTTAATTGTCTGTTTATACGTTTCACATTTTTTTAATTTTTAATTTCATTGCATGTCAGGAATTTGATACTTTCCAGAAAATTCAGTTTGACCTGAATCTTTTCATAAATACCTAATAATAGAAACACTGTTTCTATTTTTGACTTGGTTCCCGACCTTGATTCAGAAATTACTGAGACAAGAAAACAACTTTCTATTTTAATTTTATTCTTGGAGTAAAATGATTGGTTTTTATCAAGGTCATAATTGGAGTATGTGACTTCAGATTGTAAAACAGCCCTATTTCGCAATTGTGGGTTTTCGGAAATTGCGCAGTAGTTAGATTTATTAGTGATGTTTAGAGAGATATTTTCTCAGTTTGGGCTTACAAATACTTGAAGTTAAGGTGTTCGTTTTGTTGTAACCGGTCTGGAGTTACATTTTAATTTTTATTCAAATTATTTGGATTGTTAAAGATTGATTCTTTTTCCTGGAAATATTTGAGTGCTCATACAGACTTCTTAGACAAAGACATTTCTCTAAATTTTATTCGGAAATTCAAACACCGGAATAGTATTGTTTGTGAATCAACAAAGAACTGTAGACACAACAGCACAATACTGACTACACTATACGTCATCGCCTTTCATTTTGGATTTTTCGTCGGGACTAGAAACTCATATTTCATTAGAACATTTGATTACTAGGACTTCTAAAATATTATTCGTGGATTATTCTTGGATTATTTTTGGATTTGATTCTTAAAACCGTAAGTTCTTATTTTTTCATTTGTACAGTTTTTCCAGGGAAATAAATTATTTAAATTTTTCAAAGCATGTTGTTTTAACTCTTTCTTTTGTTACTGTTTATTAGAGCCTAAACACGTAACATAAGAATGGGGGGGGGGGCTCGTCCGGGATTTTTTAATTTTAGCTCAAATATTTCAGAAAACTTAATATATTTCTAGAAAATAGTTTGACCTTGACGGTTCGTTTTAGTAAACACCACGGGTTAACCTAGATCATGACCTTGGTTCAAAATAGCAGCAACGACGTAAATAAATTCTATTTTTATTTTAACTTGATTGGTTATTGTCGAGGTCATGATGGGACTACTGATTTAAGATGTAAACGATTTTTAATTTTTTTTATTTCTTAGAGTAAATTGATTTGTTTTCGTCAGGGTCACAGTGGGTGTATGTGATCTTTAACAAGTAATTAATTTCGACGAGGTTCTGGAACATGATCACATGACCCCCTTTTTGCGTTTTAGAATAGGATATAACCTTCGTTTTGGAGAGATATTCTCAAGTAGTTGGGCTCTTACACTGGAAGTTGTATGTTGTGCTTTTTGGAGTTATTTCCCATTATATGGACTCAAAAGGATTAATTCTTTTTCCTGGAAAATACGTATGCTCATATGAAATCACCGAACAAAGACAGCTCTTATAAACATTTATTTGGATTTCCAAAACCGGAGTGATATTTCTTGTTTCTATAGGGAACTGTAGACTTCATCACTACAGGTTGCAGCATCCGTCATTGTCTTCCATCTTGGATTCTTCGTTGGGATTCGAACTTGAAATCAGATGAACATTTTTTATTAGGACTTCTAAAATTTTAGTTGTGGATAATTCTTGGACTATTTTTGGATTTGATTCTTAAAACCGTAAGTTCATATTTTTTTTCATTTTTACAGAATTTTTCCAGGGAAATAAATTATTATTCAAATCTTCTTGTTTTTACCCTTTCTTGTGTTACTGTTTATTCGAGTCTAAACACGTAACATAAGAATTGGGGATTGTCCTGGATGGATAATTTAGAATTTTGGATATAATATTTCAGAAAACTTAGTTTTTTGATGTTTGAATTCCCCTAGTTTTTAAATTTGTTTTGAAATCGGCAAGCTTTTTCTAAAATGTCATCAAAAGTGGAAATCTTTCTTACAAATCGTACACAGGAACACTTGGATCTTTTAAGAAAGAAGATGAATTGATTCAATTTACCATAACATTCGATCTTTCTGAGGTAAAAGCTTCCTTAACGAAACAGGAAATAAGAAATATTTTGGTTCAGTACTTGGTACAAAAGATTGTTTTGAATAAAAGTGCTTTGGTTTCGATCAGTAAATCTGTATCAGACTCTGGCATAAAAGTGAAGGAATTATAATTAAAATACAAATAGGAATTGGAGCTTAGGAAGCTGGAGTTTCAGAAAGAAGAAGGAGAAAAACAAATGCATTTACAAGCAGAACAAATGCAGTTACAGAAAGAGCAAATGCATTTACAGTTGGAGAAAGAGAAGCAAAGGAGGGATTATCAATGTAGAGTGAAAGAAATGGAACTGGCAAGTGAAAAGCTCATTCATACTTCAAATACAAATTTAAGTTTTGATCTTGCAAAGAATATTAGATTAGTGTCCCCATTCATAGAAAAAGAAGTAGACACATACTTTACTAGTTTTGAAAAAGTTCCTGAAAATATTGAAATGGCCAAGGGAGCATTGGACTCAGTTATTACATTGTGTACTCGCTGCTAAGGCTAGTGATATTTACAATTCACTGTCAGTTCACCAAAGTTGTAACGAGAATGTGGTTAAAGAATGCATACTAAGGAGTTTATGAGTTAGTCTCTTAAGGTTATCGGCACAAATTCAGAAACTACAGACAAGAAGCTGGAGAAACTCATGTTGAATTTGCTAGAGAAAAAGAGCAGTTATTTGAGACATGATGCTTAGCCAAGAAAGTTGAACAAGATTATGAAAGTCTTAAACAACTTGTATTACTTGAAGATTTCAAAAACTGTGTCCAAAGTGACATTAAGTCTTATCTTGACGAGCATCAGATTGAAACCTTGGAAAATGCTGCTCGTGCTGCTAATGAGTATTCTTTAACTCATACAGTTCCTTTTGTAAATAAGACTTCTGCTCAACAGTCTTCTGGCAAAAAAAGTGTTTCAGCTTAATAAAGCCCTTCTAAAACTCAAACTGCTACAACGTCTAAAATTAATCTTCTGATAAGCTTGATTCTAGATCCTTGTCTCTTCCTACGTGTACCGATTGCAAGAAAAAAGAACAAGTCATTTCTGATTGCCACAAAATTGAAAAAAAGGCATCCAAATCAAGACACACCTATTCCAATTGCTATTATCTCTAAAAGGTCAAGGTCACGGTCATCTATTGAAAGAATTACATTTGTTGAGTCTAATAAACCCCAGACTGATTTGATTATGGAGAATTATGAACCATTCATATCGAATGGTTCTATATCACTCTTGAGTGAGTCGGCCAATCCAATCACTGTTAAAATTTTAAGGGACACTGGAGCTTCTCAGAGTCTTTCATTGTCAGGAACTATGTCTTTTTCTCAGAAGTCTTCTTCTAATGAGAGTGTTCTTATTCAGAGAGTAGAGTTCGGCTTTGTTAATGTTCCTCTTCACTGTGTAAATTTGTCATCAGGCTTAGTCTAAGGACCAGTGACAGTTGTAACAGTGTCTGTTTTACCCGTTGAGGGCATTCATTTATTACTAGGCAACGAGCTAGCTGGAGACTATATTGTGCTTAATCCACTTGCAACTGACAAGAATTGTCAATCCAACTGAAAAAGAATTCATTGATTAATTCCCAGCTTGTGCAGTTACCAGAGCTATGGCAAAGAAAGCTCTTGAGAATAATGTTGATAAGAAGATACATGCATTGGTCAGGCTTTTGATGAGGTCACACAACATATACATTGTTGGCAGATAGACAACATCACGTGCATATTTTCTATGTATAAATGGCATAATTATGAATATGTTTGACTATTTTAGATGAAATTTAACATATGCCAACAAACACAAGTCCAGTTGTGTTGTTGCATATCCTGGTGTCTGTTTATTGTATAGTTGGGCATATATGTGCCAATATTCTAGAATTTGTTCCCATATTCTTAAAACGTTTTTGCTTGAAACTTAAGCTCATACTAAAACCACTCAAATTAGAGGTAACGCTTTCTGTATGTCTAAATAATTGAAATCTAGCATGCTTGGTAAAAACAAAACAAAAGATAAGCAGATCCTGAAAGAATAATGGTTGTTAAAGACTTATGAAAAAATTATGAGTTGTCGAAATGTGATCATGAGCCTTATTTCAGTGTGCAAAATATTCGATTGTCCCAATTCTCTCATGCTAGTAACTATTTCTGTAGTTTTATTTATCTCTTCCGCAGTTCGCTTGGATACAACTATTTTAATTGCTTTTAATACCGGTCATATCTAGTAAATTATTGTTAGCAGCTGTCAACTGTATCACAGCGTCCCGTGAGATCTTGCAGTTCAACAAACTGTTAACAAGCAAGGAAAAGTTCGAGATCCGGTTCAATTGCAAGACTCACATCATATTAAAAAGCAAACAGGCCCAGAGCCATTCAAAGGCATTTATTCACTCTTTTAACTAAACATAAAATATTACATTATACAGAGAAAGGTGAGCTTTAAAGCGATGACTGTTGGCATTGTACTAGTTTCAGAATCAGCCCGGCAGAATACGATTTTCAACACCGCCGACCCATGGAGACTTTAAAACTATAATGCTCTAACGGTACAATATGTTTTTAATCCAGTTTTAAATTGAGAATTTATTGGATGAGGTTTGCTATCTGACGTGCTTTATAATTATTGCGTACTACCCTTTCCAATTTGTTATACTACCTCACATTGCCTTGTCAAAGTTGTTATAATATCGTACAATGCCTTGTCAATTTTTTAAAATCCTATTTCACAATGGCTTGTCAAGTTTGTCATCCTATTGCACAATGCCTTGTCAAGTTCGTCATCTTACTGCACAATGCCTTGTCAAGCTGTTATAAATATTTAACCAGCTAAGAAAATGTGGATGTTGTGGAGAAGAAAAAAGTTCGAATACTATCTACAGTTCCTTGGTGGAGGAGAAAAGACATGGCTCTATCAAAGTGCAGTATAATGAGTAAATTACATTGATTTATATTGCAATCAGAACCTTTTGTGAAAACATATTAGTTATAACTTTTCATTTGTATTCGAGTGTATTATTAAGCTTCAAATAATTTAGTGATTTTTCATTTTATTTCTTTATTTTGCGCATTAAAGAGAGAGAAAAATTTACTGTTATGTATATCTGTAGTTTTATTGGTCTGACAAACGTTGGGAGGTGTTCGGCAAATTAAAGGACATACAGCTCCAGATTTAAATCAACCATTTAAAGTGTTGTTGGATTAAGGAGCTAGTGGCATAATAATTCAGAAAGATAAAGATGGCGTGGATCATCCAGTATGCTATTTCTCAACAAAAATAATTAAATAAGCACTAGAGAAATTATTGCACTATCGAGTAGGAGTGCTTGGCTTTAATTTTGACTTTACAAGACTTTGAAGTGTAATTATTGTATACAGTGATCACAACCACCTTACTTTCATCAACACAATTTTTTTTAAAAACCCAGAGGTTATTGGCATGGAGTTTGCTATTGCTAGAATACAAAATCAATATTCGTCCCAACAAGGGAAAAGAGAATTTAATCGCAGATGCACTTTCACGTGCATAAGAGTTTTATATTGCTTTTTTTTGCATACGTTTAGTACATTCATTATACCTTTACCTGTGTAATTTCATCATTTGTTTATTTGGTTAATATAGAACCTGGTAAATGATATTATTTAATTTTCGTAAACTATATAGAATATTGTTTGTTATAAATTTGTGTTTGTGACCTGGCTCTGTTAAGAACTCAAACTGCATAGGATTTAAAAACAGATGTGTACGCATGTGCTGACAATTATAAATAATAATCTTAATTATAAGACTTAAAATGTCGCCTATGGCGTAATTTCTCAGTAAGAGTTGGTATCTCAACGTTTCGAAAATAATTCGGTAACTGCCCATTGGTTGCGCTAGGTCATGTGAATAGGTCCAATTCGACGCAAAATGAATATAGTATACTGTCACGTGGGGTTCATTGCGAGATACAGTCTCAATATAAAGAGCAAATGAAGCATTCAGATTCATTCCGATTTTTTGGGGTCATTCTTTTACTTATTGTGTTCTTGTTGTAAATCTGCAGACGTGTTTTATGTTGTACTTAAATTTTATTCGAGAGAAAAATCATTTGTTTGGACTGTCAAGTGGAAATATAATGTGCCCATTATTTGGACTATAATATTATTCTGGAACAGTTATACATTATTCAAAGGAATTCTGGACAATGCCATATTGTCAATGTCACGGTTCTCAGAGGACCAGTACATTTCCAGTTTAGAAATGTATAAGGAAAGTTTCATTCGTTTAGGTCTTTCATAGACCTTTATAATGACAAGTTTGGATCCACTTCATAATGCTGTAAGTTCCTCTCACGTTTTTCATTTATAACTTTGATAATTAAATTGTTTGTTAGGTTTTATAAAACTTGGTTGTTTTGCTTTTTGATGCTACTTAACTTGGTGACCACAGAGTCGTAACAACTGCATTCTTTTTTTACCTAACCTAACATGACTTTAAACGGTCTTCTCTACTAAATGTTCCTATTCACTTGCATTAAGTTTTGGCTCTTTTTAAGGACAAGTTAAACAGTGTTTGGAATAGAAGACAGTAATATGTGGTATATTTATTTGAAAAATAAATTATTTATTTATAAAATTATTTATTTATAGAGTAATGACTACAGATTACACATACATTTAACAATCTTTTTTTTCAGGAAACAATAATTCTAATCTCGGTATACTAAGATTTTTTTTCTGTGTATACTTTTATCGTTGTCCAGTCAGTGGTATATTTTTTGTTATTTAAATATAAATTTGCTTGTAGTATTGGTTTGTAAAAACCATTTATATTGATACTATAAATGATATTTAGTGGCAAATTTTCCTTAAAGAAAAATTCGTCGCCTATCTTTTTAATTATTTCAAGTGCAGATATTTTTCAAATTTAACCATTCCATTTATTGAAAATTATATACCCCAACTCGCCTTCATTGGGCGATTAAATATATGTTGCAGTGTAAATTTTATTAAAATATTAGTCGAATACATGATTGTATACCTTTCTCCAATAAGCTATTAGGTAAACGTTTAGATGCATTTCTTTTTTCTGCATATCTCAATGAAATATGTAGTTATGGGGAACATCTGGTCCCCATTCATTCTAACACTTCACCTCGGTCAGAATAAAGTAAGCAAAGGATATGACAACATGTAAAAACATCAGATTCCTCAACTGCTTTTCATTTTGAGTCAAATCTTGAATTTATAAAGTAGCTTCAAAAGTTTTAAAATTATTGACAAAGTGAACACATCTGACTATATCTACATATATTGTGATATTACTTAATGTGTGAAGATTGTAAACCTATGATTACTAAATGACAAGAAGGGGCGAGACCGGGACGGAGGAGGCGGAGGTAAGGAGGAGCGAACTGACGCGCCCCCACCCAAGAAAAATAATGAGCACGAAACAATCGGAACGTTTCTAAACATGTTTTTTTATGTCAGTTACAAAGATCTGAAATGCATCAGCTTCTGTGGGATTGACCCTTAGGCCCTAGACAGAGGTTCCACCCAAGAGACCCCATGCTTATTTGATAATGCCTTACACACACACACACACACACACACACACACATAAACACACACACACACACACACACACACACATGCACACCATGGATAAACTTTAATTCCACAACTACTGCGGCAATCGATATTGTTTCAATATCGGAGAATAATATTTCAAATTGAAGCACCACAATTCCTTTCATATATTTCAGTCCATATATACAGTTCCAGAGCAGTTAAATCATTCTCTTATCAAGTGAATGTTTGTGTAAATCTAAACATTTTTATCATAGTTTGATTACGTTTCCCCTTTTTTTGGCGCGAATGTTTATTACTACTCAGTATTGAACATCATACCAGTTACCTAACTTTATATTTTTAATAACAATGTACATAAACATTATAATTCGCCCATTTTTATAAATACCTGTGATCTAGCATACACAGATTTAATTTTCCCCACCTAACATGCTAAACAAAGTGGGCCTCTTCAATTAAAAACACGTTACCTTTACTAATCAGAATTTCATAAATTAGAATACAGAATGCTTTAGTGAAGAAACCAATACATACATACATACATACATACATACATACATACATGCATACATACATACATTATATTTTACTGTAATTAAAGAATAGTACTAACATAAAGGCTCGTTTCTCGTTTGTTCTCTTCTTCATCTTTTTTTTCACTCAGGTTCGTATAATAAATTTGTAGAATACAAAATTTGAAAACACCTCTGAGAATACATATATATTTTTTCTAAATATCTCAATAATCAAAAAGCCGCTGTTAGCTATGAAATTAATATGTGATCTATATATTAGTATGGGATCAAGACAGATATTAAATTCGTATGGGGTCAGTACAGATATGAAATTAGTATGGAGTCAAGATAGTTATATAAGGGGAAATCAATTTGCTTAGCTACTTTTCGAATGAAACAGATTCATATTAAAATTACAAGGGGTTTACGATTCGTTTCAGAATCTATCATTTTACAGCATATATTTTAATAATTGGATGATCACAAATGCTAATTAAATATCTTAACTATTTTTTTCTTTCTTAATAAATGCGACATGTTTAGATAGCTGCTGCCAAATAGAAGGACATGGATGCTTATAATCATGCATGTGATTGGCTTGATTTTAATTGCTTTAAACCTTGAGGGCCAACATTTAACTCCCCACCCACCCCACACACACACACACACGCACACACACACACACACACGCACACACAATCGTACATGTGTAAGATCTAATTAATAGAAAGGGCACTGATAAAATGACATCTTAAATTATAGGCATCTGAAAGTAGTGAAAAATTACTGGAGATGACAGCGAAAAAATGAGAGTTTGCTAATGTTCCGTGAATAATTGACCATTCCCTGAACTATTTGCAAACGCAATGCATGCTTTTAGAGTTAATTGACCTCTAATATTGCTTGAAATTTACCCTCCGTATCGATACCAGGTTACAATTAGTCCGCAGTAGAGACAGCACCTCGTTTACCTAAAAGTCGTAATGGGTTGTAGTGATATCTGGCTAACTGAGCATTAGTCTATACTAGGGCTGCGTCTCGTTTCATAGAAATCGTAATGGTACGAACAAATGGAGACGTTGATCGAGATGATGTACAGGAGCACAACGTTGTATACTTTGCATGTACAATGATCACACTTTATATAAATGTACAAACACCACAATCGTGATGTGCTTACATGAATAAATTCTTCTGAGTTCTACTGAATTCATTGATACAGTATAATTTGTAAAACGATGTGGACTAATTGATAAAAGTGACTGTTTTGTTTACTTTGGTTTGTCGCAATAATTTTCTATCAATACAAATAAAAATAAAAACCGGTCACACATGACGCCACAAAGAAGCAGTTGTAATTATTGTTTTATCGTAAATTTATACTATATTCTTTGGGGAATGGCATTTGTTTTCATTGCGTTGTAAGGAATTACACGAAAATAGAATTCAACATTGAAAGACAACATCCACACTGTATTGGTTATTGGTAACTGTAGAATTTACTAGATCATTTATAGAAATGTATCTTTAGATTCCTTATTTTGCTGCAAGGTTTTAGTAAAGTGTCCAGATTTAGTGGGGATTTAAAAAGCACATTTATAAAAATTTTAGTTTATTTAAGCGATGAAAATTGAAGGCATCCCCATAGGTCATCGGTATTTTTAAAATGTTATTCAGAGAATACAGTAATGAAGCACTTTCAAGAAATGCAAAGTAAACTTTTTCATTTCTCACTATTTGGGTCTTGATTATGAAACAGTATTAAATATGTTTAGACCCGTATGGTGCACATTGACTGTTAGAGAAGCCAACTGGACATGAAATAGATTGACTATGAAAGAAGCAATCAGACAATGTTTCCAGATGTTTTGCTGAAGGTCGTTGAATTGCTTTTGAAACGCGGTAAACATTCTACTGGCTAAAAACTCTGTTCATAATCGTTAATCAGAGATTTTAATATGAAAATTGAGATTTCAAACAATTATAAAAAAGATTGTATAATCGCTATGGAAACACGATGCACTTTCGAATGGCTCAAACAACATATACTGATCGTAAATGACAATGTGCGTGTGTGTGTGTGTGTGTGTGTGTGTGTGTGTAACTTATCATGATAATCATGGAGAGCAAAATACAATCTGTTTAATGAAAGGTCCATGCGATTCATGAGTGAATTTGAGAATATCAAACAAGTGACAGTACATGTGCACGTCAAATATCTGAAACAAGACATAGTCTCGAATCAGTCCCATCAGCTCAGCTTATCACGAAGACGGTGAAGCCAGATATCTTGACAGAACAAGCAGGCAAATTTTCATGTTGAGGTCATTCAAGAAATATATTTAGCTTGGATGGACTATGTTTGTCAAAAAGGTGCTTCGTTTTGAATGATGACACAAAGAAATACTCTCCTTTCTGTTACACTGATGTGTAATATTCATTTTCTTTTCCGACTCTCCTAAGATTGTTCACACAATTATGCAATAACCATTCCACCTAAGGATATAAATATAATAGGCTAAATATTTAACGACCAATAGATGACCTGTCTGATCTTTCCAAAATCTAAACGATTACTGCATTTGTTCACTTTTTTGTCTGGACTTAATTTTGTGTTAAAAGCTGGTCAGAAAAGCATAGATGAAATTTCACGTGCTAATGTATGTGCTCATTTATATCATCTCATTGGATTTTTGTCTGCTTTAACAGTTTTCTCAATGTGGTGTGTTGGTACCTTTTTCATGGCGACGGCGTAGCTTAGCAGTACAGTTAAACTTACAGGTACAAAATTTTGCCATCCTTTTGCTTCTTAACTTTCATTGGATACTAGGCTTTTATTCAAGGATTTATAGTAAAATTAAATTATTCCCAGTTATGTATTAACTTGGTATTTCTAATACAAAGCCTTTAACTTGTATAATTAGTACAGACCCCAAAGTAACTAAATAAGTATTAGTACAACGAAATCAAACAGTATAAGATGTGCTAAAAGGGCTTAGTACAAAATTGTAACATTGGAATTTATTAGACTACTGCTACTGTGACAACAGCCAGTCGTTGTTTCTATTTATGACGGGAAACATTGACTCGAACACGAGTAGAGTCAAATTTACCGAGAGTCGTGCATTTCTGCTGTCAGGGGGCTTAAACAAGAAGATGGGCAATAATGCAACACGCACCGGACACAACAAAAGGATGGGGGTGGTCAATGGAAGATAATCATTGGCAGCCTATCTGGATGACTCTTCCTGAATCGTCTGAACCTTGCAGTAAGCTAATAGAATGCGGATGCAAGTCTGAAGGTTGTCGAAAAGATGAAAGTACCCCAAAGCCAGACTGATGTGCACTGAAGTTTGCAATTGCAACTGTCAGGAACTCTTCGGTTGTCATGGTTTGACTCAAGCAAATACCATGACCACATTGCTATCTCTAGGTTATCTTGGTAGAAATAATTTTGTTACTATAAACCATGCTGAAGAAAGTTTCTCGTGTTATCACTCGGATCTTTTAGAGGTACTTCAGTCATTAAAATGATGTTATGATATCATTATGACACCTTCTTATTTTTTTCTACAACTTATTCACAGACTAAATAGGTCGAAATTGAAACACTCAATGATAACCCCTAAAAATGTGTGCGGCATTTTATATAACGTTTATCTGTGTTTTGAGACATTTTGATAGCACTGACACCAAAATGGCGCCACAAGATTACCTTGCTCATCTGGTTGTTTGGAGCTTATAAGTTTTTGAATATCTAACCCCATGGGATACTTGTGTGACAAAATGGTTCCTTTGTCCGGCGCGTAAGTGTCATTTCACATAGCCACCTGACTAGTAGCGACTACTTCATCTAGGTAGTGTATGAATGTTACGCTTGCGGTAAACTTTATTTTTATATTTTCAGAGTTTCTTTATGCGTCCTCTGACAAAATATTCTGTGAAATCTGCTTTTCTTATGAGATCATCCATGTGAAGTGATACTGATTTCAAACAAATTGTGCCTTGGTTTCACTTTTCACCATATGTTTGACTAGAAACAGACTAAATGGAATATGCATCCAATAATAATTGAAAGATGCGCATGACATTAGATCTACAGGTCAAACTGCATTTTGTTATGGAAAACCTTGCAGTATATGGCAGTGTCAGATGGGCGTCGGTTATTAGACAATGGTCGACTTTTGCATTATTCACCTCTTTCTCTATTTCGAGTGCGGAATGGAAAGGTATTTGCATTAGTGTACAGGGAAAACTTTCAACAAAATGAAAGAAACATGAAAAGGGTTACGAAAGAAACTAGTCTCATTGCAATGTAGATTAATGAAGAAAAACAGGTTATTGCAAAAAAATATATGATCAAAAGGTAAAATATACACTAGACCCGTGAATACATGACTTCTGACATACAAAAATTCCAACTCCAGCTGATTCTTGCCTTTGATAGACGAAAACAAACAATTATTAATTTAAATCTAACCGATTAGAGCCCTTGAAAAACTAATTAGTATAACACGAAAATCCGTATCTGTCGCTATGAATATCGTGACAGTTTTAGTCTACTTTATTACATATGCTGTCAAATTAAAAAAAAACGTTGACAAGCTACATGCTAAGTAAGATGTTTCAACGATAAATATTTTAATATCTGGTTACTACAGTCAACAAAACTGCCATTGGATATTGAGGGAGGCTGTACCATGAAACTTTGATCACATAAATTAGATATGTCCAAGAATAAAAGCGTATTGTGTTTTCGATTCTTTCAGTTTAAACAATAAACGATTTTCCATGGAATGACGGCCTTTTGTTCGCATTAGTATCAAAATATACACTATCGTTATATTGTGATCTGGGATTCCGACCAACATGCTATTACCTTCTTAAGGGCCTGATGATTGCATTTTTATACTTCTCAAAGACCATTTTAAAATGAGACTGTAATTGTTGTTGTTGTTGTTGTAGGGTTTAACGCCCTTTTTCAGCACAAGATAGGGTGTACATGGCGACCAATATAACTGGTGGAGGAAGAACCCTGAAAAAGCCCGGCAAGAACCAACAACCTACGAGAAGCTACTGGCAAGCTCTCTCAAGTAACCAAGTTAGCCGAGCCTGAGGTTCGGACCCACCCAGACAGAGATGAGACGGCAGTGATTCAGAACGGTGAGCGCTTTAGACCATTCGGTCATTCGGGGCCCCAGACTGTAATTGTTGTCTCGTGCATATATGATTTCTGTGCCATACTAACCATTAAATAATTTTTGTTTACAAATGCACTTCATACACTGCACAATACACTTTTAATAAGTCTTGAGACACATTTTGGCATGATGTGGCCCTGCAAGAATCACACGGCCATTTTCTTATTTCAGTTTACTACCGAATGTCCGCAGCGTTATTATCCTTTGGATGGTTAGCAGATAGTAATTTTGGCTCTTGTGTGCATTTGTTCAAATATTCTCTAAAGACTGGGTTGAATGATTTTTATTGATTGAGCCCGATTGCTCAACCATATCGTGTCGATTTTCCGTTTTTCGTAGACTTTAAAAAAATTTCCTCGTGTTTGACGTTGACGATACTCCCTGGCTAAGGCTCTTATACCTAATTTAAGGTAAGTTTACTTTGATTTCTGGCAGTGTAAGTTGCCTATAATAATTTAGTTGTTAAGAACCTCATTCATGTTCGTATTTGTAAACCCGGGAGCAAATAAAGGGGCGGCGGGGGACTGGCTTATATATTTCATTGCTGTCAAAAAGTTGTAAATTTGCAAAATAATTTGACTTGGCTTATCTGAGGTAGTTAAAGCTTCTGTATCTTTTGCAACTGGATTACTTAACATATTTGGGCATAGCTGATCTCCTAATTGAATATTTTGGTTTCTAAAACCTGCATCCACCTTTCCTTACCAGTACTTAATTTCGTAATGTATTCTGCGTTTATTTAATAATCTTTAGTTAGCCCAAAGGTCAAAAGGTAAATTATATATATATATATATATATATATATATATATATATATATATATATATATATATATATATATATATATATATATATATATATATATATATATATATATATATATATATATATATGTATATCTATGTATATATATATGTATGCATATATATGTGTATATATATATATGTATATATATATATATGTATATGTGCTATATTTTTATTCACGAGTGTTTAAGAAATAATAATTCCAAAAAGGTATGATATCACTACCTGGGCTCTTTGCCAGGCTGTTATAACAGTAGAGATAACATAAGTTATTTACGATCCATTTAATCTGGCTACTAAGAAATGTTGACAAATCATTTTTGCTCCATAATTTCAACTATAGCCATTCATATAAATAAAAGTAACATTTGACATGGTGTTTTAGAAACTACCACGTCACCTCGAATCAGAATAATGGACATACAGTCCTATCACTAGGAACAAAGGTAATTCATCTTCGAAGTTAGATGCATCATCATCATCTTTATTTCCTTCCATGGAAGATTACACGATATAAGAATAAATCATCTGAATACAATCAATAAATATTTAAAAAAAAAAAAAAAAAAAAAATGTTCTGTATTGGAATACAAATTCTTACACAATATCAATCAACAAAGTGTTCGTCAACTCATAAGTTGCAAGTTTCAGTACCTTATTTACAGAAGATAGCTGCACACTGCATGACAAAGTATGCTGCATACAGGACGAATAGCTTGGAGTTTTCTTTGTCGATTACTCCTGATGGTAACCTTTTACCTAAAAGATATTGTAGTTGCAGCTCATCTTCTGCATTAAATAACGTAATGTGCAGGCTCAGGGGAAATTTATCAGTAAGGAAATCCCAGAAAGAATTTCGAAAGTTCGACATATAAGGACAACTAACACAACAATGAAGTATCAAGTCTGTATAAACATTCCCACATCTAATACACATATCAAGCTGTGTTTGTGGAACAGCAGCCCATAGTTTAGCTACATATGTAAATACCTTAGTGTGCTGTCTAGTTTTAGCCGACTGCCACACTGAGGCAGGTCGTAAGTATTCGTGTATCGAAGAGAATCTATCAAAATCTGCTTGATTAGACATACGAACTCTCCAGAGGCTATTTTCAAGACCAACAATTTTTGACCTTACAATTTCTTTCCAATTATGTTTATCTGGAATTTCAGAATGATGTAAATAATCAGTTAGATACCCGAGCAAGTCAAACTTCTTTGAGGTATAATATAAATTTGAAATTAACCCGCAGCTTGACATGCATCCGCTCAGAATGAAGTGAAATAACGCAACGTTAAACACACGTTTAGTATGTACATTGTTAGGCATCAAACACAATCTGTGTAAAAACATCAATTTTCTTCTATCAATTTCGGACTGCGCTGATGTCCATCCTAGCATTCCCAGGGCAATGTCTGATCTTGTATGTATTGGAAAACCTTGTAAATGTTTGGCAAAATACCTCAGAGTTTTATCCAATAAAGCGAGGTCACTTTTTGAAATGTTACACCATAATTCACTTCCATAAAACATTGAAGGGAAAATGACCTTTTTAATTACATTTGCAGCAACCAAAGGATTTAAACCATTCGGTTTAATGCCAATACCAACCAGACCGTGAAAAGATTTTTTCCCTTTCTTGCATGCATCGAGTATTGCGTCATGCGACGTCAGCTTTGAGTTAATCCGGTGACCCAGGTGTGTTGCCGAATCGGTAACCTGCAAACATGACGGGCCAAGATACCATTTCATATTGATAAAATTCTTGTATTGGGGTCCGAAAATGATAATGTATGACTTTGTAACACTAAGCTCGAATCGCCACTTATTACTGTAGTCGTATGCTATATCTAACAGCTTTTGTAGATTGCTAGGATATATAGCCAAAAGTGAAATATCATCAGCTAGGGTTGGATTTCCCACAGCTAAGGATCCAATCTTTGCTCCAAATCCACTATTTTCTAACTGTAGCAGCAAGTCATTTATAAATATTGTGTACATCAAGGTTGACAAAACACCCCCTTGTCTCACTCCTTGGCCAATTGAGAACCAATCTGAAAATTGCCCATTTACAAGAACTTTACTCTGTAAATTTGTATACATGTTAAAAAATATCAAAAGGGATTTACCCGTAATTCCCAACGTGAATAATTTAAAAAGCAGTCCTTCGTGCCACACGGTATCAAATGCCTTTTTTGTATCAAGATAAGCAGCAAAAACCCGTGAACCCATGTTTACATTATATTGTACTGATTTCAACAGCACAAAACTCGCTGTTGTGCAGCCTAAACCTTTTTGGTAACCATGTTGTTGTGAACTGGGTATACTAGAATTAGTATCTTTGAGCCAAGTTACCAAACGTTCATGAATAATTTTCTCAAAGGTTTTGTAGATAACAGGCAGTAAAGTAACAGGCCTGTAACTTTCGAGGGAGTTCTTTGATTTTCTGTTACCTTTGTACAGTGGTATTACTAACCCTTTTTTGCAATCTACAGGTATGTAAGATTGATCAATCATCCGAGTAAATAAAATTGTCATACACTCGATGAGGTAGTCGCTGCCATAGATCAAATGTTCATTGCAAATTTGATCATGGCCCGATGCTTTTGATTTCTTTAGACCTTTAATGATTTCTCTTACTTCATTTAAACTGATACTGGTCTGTAAGGCCTCGATATGGCTTACTTCGTCCTGTAGACCCCGATTTAATTCTCTCTCTATAAATTCATAAAAGTTTCCGTCAAAACTATGGTTTAAATTCGGCGTGTGAATGTCCTCATAGTATCTAGCAAAGCCATTTGCGATGGAATCATCATCACGGACACAAACTCCATCAGTTGATAGTTCCTGACAAAAATTTGTATTGTTCCCTCTCTTAATGTTGATCATTTTCCAAAAGTGTCTTACATCGCATTCATGTGCTTTTTCAATTTCTTCATACACCTCCCCCATATATTTTTCCACAGCCAGTTTTTGAACGTTTCTAAAGTCTCTCTTCTTATCTTTATATTCTCTGTAAGAATTAAATTGACTACCCCTCGGTCTTCCCTCATTTATCCAAGTATACCTAGCTTGTCTTTGAAGTTTATGTGCTTCTTTGAGTTCATTTGACCAATCCCCAGTACGCGTTAGTGTCCACAACTTTCCTGAAGACTTACTTTAAACTAATTTCAAGTTTAATAAAAGTATTGGCAAGAACTAATATTTACAAAAAGTATAACACTTCCTTTTCAGGCAGACTAACCACCTATGTACTGAAAAATTGTATCCCCTCACGAACTTTTCAAACTTCTTATCGGGGAGCGAATGCAACCCGATGCTTTGGAAATAAAAGATAATTAATGACGAAATCGGTGAGTAGTACTTTCATTATTAAAAATTAAGAGAGGATTGAAATACAGGAAAGGGTGCTACAGGAAGAGCGCCACGCTTACTGTACAATTATTTTAACATGTTCTATTCTTAGATGTTTAAACTCCATATTACAACTACAGCTAAGAGAATACAGGCGTTTAAAATAAATATTTCCCCGTATCTTCCAAAATCTGATGAAGAATGCTAAAGAATAATTACATTGAACAAATGGCAACAAATAGCGTCGTAATCAATCGTTTCTATATTTATATTAAGGAAAAAAACCATCCCATTTCAGGTGATACAAATTCGTGTCGTTAGAATATAGATAAATATTTTGTCTCCGTTTATATAAACCCAGGGTGCTATATTTTTATTCACGAGTGTTTAAGAAATAATAATTCCAAAAAGGTATGATATCACTACCTGGGCTCTTTGCCAGGCTGTTATAACAGTAGAGATAACATAAGTTATTTACGATCCATTTAATCTGGCTACTAAGAAATGTTGACAAATCATTTTCGCTCCATAATTTCAACTATAGCCATTCATATAAATAAAAGTAACATTTGACATGGTGTTTTAGAAACTACCACGTCACCTCGAATCAGAATAATGGACATACAGTCCTATCACTAGGAACAAAGGTAATTCATCTTCGAAGTTAGATGCGAAAGCTCTAATCTGTATTTATATCGAGAGTAGATACACACGTGACAAAAATAATTATCTAAAATTTAAAGTTTTGCCGTTTATTCGTAGATTTTGGTCTAAATTCGGTCAGCATGGTTTCTTATACTTTTTTTCCCTGGGGATGATAAGATAAATAAACATTGTTGGAAGTGCCATCTATCAAAATATATTTCTACTGACACACTTAATTGCTTATGCAGAAAAGTAATTTATTAATGCACATGGTACGATTGCAATAAAGATTTCATTTATAAATTTGGACGAATAAGAAGACAAAAATTAGACCTAGTTGAAAAACGCAGGTATATCCGACTTTTATCATATACAGTACCCTTGACCGGTATTGACATTGCGAGGTCTTACATATTTGTATATTCGCAATATCCCGTGGAAGTGACTGTTCGTGGTTTTGTTAGAGTGTCCATCATGACTGCAGTAAAACCTTGAATTATTGAATCGCTACATACATCTGATATTTTATCATACACATTGAACTTGAATCTAACACACAGTACCCTTGATCTATAGTGTCCTTGAGAGGTATTACACACTCATATTGCTGCAGTCTCTGGAAGCGACTTTTTACTGTATTGTTCGAACGTATATCATGACTGCAGTATAGTTATTTAAGTATTATACATATCCGACCTTTTATTATGCACATTACCCTTGACTTTATCATACACATTACCCTTGACCTGTATTGAAATTGAGGGATCTTGCGCACTTTTACTGACAGAGCTTCTAGAAGCAACATTTCACTGAATTGTTAGAACGTCTACAATGACTGCAGTCCAGTTATTGAAGTATTACAGGACAAAACAGAATGAAACCTACGATCCTGGTTATCGAAACCACGCTCAGACTGCGAGGAGACACTCTTATTAACACTTTGTGAATGACAAGACTAGCACATTTATTATTATTATTATTATTATTATTATTATTATTATTATGATTATTATTATTTCTGAAATCACTAGCGTATGAATAACATACGTAATCTCTATTATTAGTTGTTTGTTTAATATTATCAGTCACACAAAAGGCCTTATCATTTTCAAATGTGATTACTAAAACGGTTCATTACTCCTTTTCTGACTAGGAAATAAGTTTAATCAATGTGGAATTCATCAGTCATTCATCTTTGGTAATGTAGTATTTGCGGTAGGTTTAAAAGCACGTCAACACAATGCCCGCAATATGGTACCAATAAAAGGTATAGTTCTGTGAATGTTACTATAACGAATTACACCAACAAATACTATAATTTGTTTGAAAAATCACAAAAAGCCTTTCAACATCACTTAAAAATGAAATATTAAACAACGCGAGTTAAAAGGTAAAAATGAAATAATTATGTAAAGGGTTTGTTAAACAAAAGTAGTCCTTAACATAATTATTTATATAAACCACTTTCCCTCCAAGTCCAAGATGTTGTCTGGTGACACATCATCATGAGCTTTCTTCATCGAGTCCATTTACGAACTTTTAAAAAATAATTATGTCTTACACGGACGAGGTAGACATACTCCATAAGAATGTACTCCACGATCAGTGGATACTAACAGATTATGCGATATGGTCGAAGTTAACCGTTCGTTCAGAAGGCATTCACGAGTCAGGTATGTGTGTCTTTGACTTGTTCTATATGAGGGATGTCACTCTCCGTTGATAAATTGAATGTTCTGGCACATGTTTGTGGAGTTTGCATTCTCTATTTAGCAAGGAATGAAGAACAATTATATAATATTTGAAATCAGAATATGGAATCTTACATTCGGAAATTGGTGGATGCACGGCAACTTTGTCTGCTTTACCCAGCAGTACAGACTATTTTTGTCCAGATTGAATCATGTTGCTGTACGGTTTTGGATATTACAGGCTTGCCAAAGTTTTGCTTTTTCAAGGCTTTCTGTTTGCAAAGATATACTGAATTCATTGCATATCCTTTTTCCATAATTCTAATGCGAATAAAATAACAAAACGTAATTTAAGAAACCCGTGTACCATAATTTTTATTATGTATAATTTTCTTGATCTATTATAGGTATTGATACGTAGAAGCCCTGATTACTAATATTGTCTTCATGTATGGAGTCGACTTTGCAATAAGTCTAACGTGACCGTAAAAGTACGGTAATAATTCAATCTAGTTGACGAATTCTTTCTTGGTACATTCAGTTGTGTTTTAAGATTGCCAAAATAATTATAAAGCATAAATGGCAGTTAAAACCAAATTCGTTTTAAATAGAGCAAACGTAATATATATAGACATAGAAAGTAAAATATTTATCTGTGACTGCATGTGAGGTTAAACAAAACTTTTTAGTCAATTAAATATAACTGTATCAAAACATGAGTCATACTGTGTTATCACAGGAAACACGGACATGATTCATGTGAATGCCTTGATTTGTTTTAAAACTAAAATACTTTAAATGCCGATATTATTATTTTTGTATATGAGAAATAAGTGTTAACATTTCTAGATGAGTTCATTTCGAGATGATTTCATAGTTGTCCACATTTTCAGGACAGGCTGATGAATGTCAAAAATAGTGATTAAACAGAATGTATAGATTGAGTTTCACGACCCTAGTGAGTGGGTTCTACAAATTAAATACGACACCCTGAGCTGCACTTGCATTGAGATGACTTACACATTCTTACAGTGTAAGTTGTTCTGAAAATACACTTCATCATATTGTGCAATGGTCAGTCGTGACTGCAAATATCAGAAAAAGTGAATGCTGCTTCGTCTAAAGATTAATTGGCGACATGGAAATATGCAAGCTACTTTCACAATACAATATATCAGCTTTGGCAGAGTTAGCTGTGAAGGCATTGATCAGCATTTACTTTAAGACGACTTACAGACTCTTTCAAGTTTCGTTGGTACTTAAAGTACAGACCTGAGCATAGGTAGAAAATATATTATTCTTATACTGTTTTCTATTTTCAGAATGTATACTTTTATATGGTTTTCTAAATTACTAAATTGATATAATAATATTCATCTGCTGAGAAATCTCAAACGTTTGACACATACATTTTGATGCTGTAAAACAGTCCCAGCAGAAAATGTGTGCTCTTTTTCTTCGTGTTATAGCTATATCATAAAAAAATATGAACAATACACGTAGTGGCAATCTTTGAAATATTTAGTCTTATCACATGATAGAACAGCTGACATAACTACTAATATCACAGCTTCCGTTTACCTGGTGTCATGTGACGCACATTAGCGTTTCTGTACACATACTATTAATAAATATAACAGTAGCAAGGGGGTAATGTTTCTTGTAAAACTTTTGAAACCAAATTAAAACTCGATGAGGAGAGCATATACATTTATCTTCCAACTGATACGTTTGGCATTTGACCTATATGGACGATGAGATGTCATATTATCACTATTTCTGAAAACGACTTTTTGTCCTTTTAAGAAATAATATCTTTCGTTTGTAAATATGCTAATATATTTCCACGTCACTTAATTTCACAGGATGTAAAATGCAGTGTTTGTTTAATGTAACCTTGTAATAGCCATGAATAAAGTCAAACAAAGAAAGTCTGATATGTAATTGCACTTAGAGAATGCGTGTTCACAATCATCTTATTTCTTTCGTTCAAAATATAATTGTTTATATTGCCAATACAAACCATTTTGTGATGCCAAAATATTCCTGTTATGTGTATATATCTGTATTATGGGTATTATTTTTCGTGATGATTGTGAGGGTCATTTATTTTAAATACTAATTTTCTCTATGGTCGTACATTTGCACTTTAAAAATGACTCAGTCTTATAAGGTACCTAAAATTCATTAATAAGTTTCAATGCTTGGTTGAGATTTGTAATATGCTACGCTACTGGTATTGCGTCTCGGTAATCTAGTAAGAGATGCTTAATTGAAAATTAGGTATTCTTCGTAGCAAACACAAGTCATGAATTTAATCCAATCATTCACATAATGTGCTCTTGCAGTTCAGTATATTAGGATTTATAACTGTTCCGAAATTACTGCGCACTTTATTTAAAGACACTTTCGGACTGTATCAATGTGATTTCACGAATACTTTTGATATGCCAGAACATTATGAACATCATTTTGAATACGAATGGAACTCATCTCGATTACTCGATACTTTTGGACTTGATAGAACATTCAGGACTGTTAAGAATTTCATTCACATATGCTGTGACTTTTTATTTTAAGGAAAGAAATCAAATTTTCAGTTTAAGAAAACTTGTTGGTTTTCGCTCTTTTTGTTTGTTTGTCTTTAAGACCTTAGAGTCGTATCAATACCATAAAATGTTTCCACACCTGAATCGCTTCTCGGGGGCTTGCTTGTAATACTTGCTAAGTAGTAGCGTTATTGCAGAAGTACAGTATTGTATCAGAAACAGTATCAGAAGGCCGCTAAATACATAAAAGACAAAACAGAATCCACCAGCAAAAATTGTTCTTTTTTAAACAGGACAGAATAGAAAAAAATGGCGACAGGCATGATAGTCAGCTGATACAAGGTACAGGAAAAATAAAACCATACTCATCTCGGCGTGTATTAATAATAAGAAAACACGCGAACATATGTTGGACAGGGAACCTAGTCTGTAAATTTCATTATGTCTACCTTCTATGACAGCTATGTTCGTTCTCTGTTTATAAAAATTGTTTTGGCACAATCGCTTTAAAGTCTAGCGTTTGCTTTAGCAGTGGTCACTTTTTATTTTGTCCAGGTATATTCTAACTCTGTTTATTGTTCCAACCGTTGTTAAAATTTTCCCTGCATCTCTCGTGGGAAGGGGAGTATTTACGACACGGTCGTATAGGAATTGAGATTATCTGTGAGAATGCGAAGAGCATGTTACTGAAGAATGATAGCCAAAGATGATACTATCATTAACGAATTCAAATACAACAACGGTCACAATATGATGCGTGCATTTCGTTGTTATATTTATACCTGTTGTTTTGTATATCCATAATGTTTGTAACTTTGCAGCATGATTGTATCTATTTTGCATGTTGCAACTTTTGCACGCTGATTGCATAGGGTCTACAAATAGGTGTTGCCAAGGCTCTAATACTAAACATATTTAGAAGTTCAAAGCCATTTATAGTTGTCTAGTTAAAGTCAAGTGGTTGTGTACTTGAGTAAACATTGTAAAATATTACATTAAGTGAGGGTTATTGCGAAATATAGTCGTTATAGACTCTTGGAGATGAATATTTGGAGATGCTTGAGCAATTAATTAATTCCTAATTCAAATTGATTCCTATTTCTGAGTCTTACTTCATTCTTTCTTGTATTAATATCAGTCTGCAAATGTCTTTAATGTCGTGTTTAGATATAGTTTGAGAGGATACATTTGTTGGATTATTCATTGGAACTCACAATGCTCTTTGGACTAAAATATTATTCTGGGACTATTGTATATTTATTCAAAGGAGTTCTTGACAATGTCATTGTGATACACTGTGACTGTTAGCAGACTAGCACATTCGAAGATCTGGAATTCACTTGGAATGTTCAATTTTTAGGACTTGTGATATAACATTTGGAATTATTTTGTATTTCATTCATAATAGTGTACTTTCCTCTTAGCTTTCATAATTAAATTATTTGTTCAGATTTGCAAAACTTGTTTGCTTCGCTTCTTTCTCTTACTTAGTTTATGACCATATAGTCGTAACAGTAATTGGGGGCTCCTTCAGGAATTGAATTTCAGATAAGTTAAAATTTATTTCTGAAATTTAACTTCTTTCGTTTCGGACTTTCTTTGTCCATGGTGTTATAATTTCACAGAGAGAAACCAATCATATTTCACAATGTCGTCTAGGGTGGTGAGTTTTGTACTTGCTGGTGGCTATGACGAGTGGTCAGTGAACTATGTTCCGTATATTTAATTTGTATTGTTTATTGGTTTTCTTAATGCTTATATGGTATATACATTTGGATAAGGTACCTGACCTTGTCGAAATTTCTACGTGCTGAGAACATTTTGGCAAATTCCACCTACGGAAGAGCAAACGAAATGTCGGTATTTGCATTTCCGGGTGGACTTTCCCAATATAAAATAATGCTTTTCGGTATGAAAAATTCTCCCGGGCGTTTAATGAACATGGTGCATCTCACGTAGATGGCTTTGATGCACACATCGAAGACAACATTATACACAGTGACGCCTTGAAAGACCACCTGGAAACTAACCGGAAACTCTTTCTTAGATTGCATGAGACAAATTTGACAATTAACTGAACTAAAAGCGAGTTTTCGCTGAGATTGTGTTAAATTTGTAGAAAATAATGTAGAACATGGTCAAGATCAACCTATTAAAGTTAAGGTTTTATCTTGCAGTAATATTACTTCGGAATTGTCAAGTTTCAAATAAAGAACATATTTAAATGTTAGGAGCTATTTATGGTTGGCTAATAAAAGTCAAGTGGTTGTGTACATGAGCAAGCATGGAGAAATATTAGATGGAATAGTAAGCTCTGCCTAGTGAGGTATATTGCGAAATATAGTCGCAATAGGTTCTTGGAGCTGTATATAAGGAAAGAAATGAAACATTAATTCATTCCTTATTCAGATTTATTAAACAAAACAAATTATAAAACGTCAACGTATACACAGGTACATTATGAAAATTTCTTTTCGCATTAAAATGGTTTATCCAAGACAAAACTGTGGGAATTGAAATAATTTACGGCAGTAAGATTTTTCCGACCTAAATAAGAGAAGTTTAGACTGAAGAATGTATGAATGGGTAAGTTCAAAATCACATTAGACCAAATGTGTTTGAAATATTATATATGCAAGCATACCTCTTTTATACCAGTTTTTATAAGCACAAATAAAGAGATGCTGATTCTCACGAAATACATTTTTATTTCCTAAATGTGATTGTCTTCAAAACAATATTGATTTCATAATCGAAACTGATCATCAAATTACTTTAACTCATTTGATGGAAGAAGATAACAGATTGTACACATTACCTACATTAGAAGGACAACCCCATGTTTACAAACCAACATTAGGAGGTCCTCTGACATTAGGAGTATATCCTCCTAATGCTTCCTCCTACTGTACGTGGAGTAACATGTGAAAATATTTAGATGTTAGAATTCATACAAGCTTTTCATCATTCAAGTAGATTAAAAGTTTGACCAAACATGATTCTATTTAGTCACGAGCTAATGTAACTGTTTCAGCAAAGGTACTCCAAGTGCAATATGCAGCGTCAGAACCAGTAATGACAGAGACCAGGGTCAAACAGCCGGTAGGATCAATCTTTATTTCAGTGAGGTCGAATGAAACAGTTTCAAGATTTTACAAATGATGCTAACCTGCCATCGAATAAGGCTGCCATTACTAAAATAGGGAAACTTTAAATGTCATAAAGGATCATTCTGACATAATTTGCCCTGCGAATTACCACGACATTTGGCTTCTTGATATAGTTGTTCAATCAGACAAGACCTCTGAGGCCCACCTGTGACTCTTGTTAAGTAACGGACTTGATCCTGTTTGTAAGGGAATGGAACGTACTGCCTTTTACTGATTTGTATATGCCGCATATGTGAAATTTACATTTAAAGGAAATTAACAAATGCAGGTGATAACATTTATTTTCATTTACTTTGGGTACAATCAATAGATACAGAATCTGATCTTATTGATACCAAATCTGTAATTAAATGTGAATAAAATGTATCTACATAATCAGAGAATTGAAGTTTTAATTTAGTTTTAACAAAAGAGTCAAATAGGTTTTCATGAACTCAACAGAAGCTGTCTCCGATGAATGTTAAACCGAGATATTTCACTGTGCCTCCTAGATTTTGAAGTTAATATTCAATATATTTCTAAAATCAAATTTATTTCCACTATGTATACAACCATAACATATGTAACTATACGTGAATTTATAAGCGTAACTGTGCAGGTTAGAATCCTGTCATTATATCAGCACAGGATTGCTGCCATAATATGTTCTCAGGGTAACTCCAGTTGCCACAGCACAAAATAGTCTATTTGTGTTGCTGTGATGTAAACCATCAAACCAAACCAAACCTTGCACGTTTGGAGCAAGTCTAACAAGGAGAAGTTTATTAATCCAAACCCATGGCAATAACCTAGCAGCATCACGACTCTGATGATGATGATGATGATGATGATGATGATGATGATGATAATAATAATAATAATAATAAACTAGTTCAGTTCTGAATATCAATCAAGTTAATCCAACAGTGTATGTTACATCATTATTGAACTAACTTACCACATGTACCATTTGTAAACCATATAAGAAAAATAAAATGCCAGGTATAACGTTCTGAAAGGAAATTAATATCATGGAGCTAGAAGATGCTCAAGGAAGAAAAAAATACCGAGGCCAGCATATGCTATGACGTTAAGACAAAAACTTCGCATTCACAAATTTGGGGAATATGGTACATGTACTAGTGAGTAGCCCTTTATTTAATAATGTTGTGAACTCTTATACTGGATTCTTTATTATTCCCATTAAAATATAATTTAGTGATTGTCATATATCTTTTTTCATCTCTATTTCCTTTCTCTCTCCAGAGGAAAAAAAACCAAGAAAAAATGGACAAAAGAAGAAGAGATGCATTCTTGACAGCATTTGAAATATGTTTCATGGTAGAGAGAGTGCGTCAAAAGAAACACTACCAGGATGCTGTGACAACATTTTCTAAATTGGCAGGCAGAGGCTGGTGTTGTCTTTATTTTCAAGTGGAGAACGTGCTTGGAAAAAAGGTTCTAAAAAAGAAAGCATTTTTGTCACAACAATGCATCTAGTCTGACAATGAATCCAGTCTGACAATGAATCCAATCTGACAATGAATCCAATCTGACTGACAATGAATCCAATCTGACAATGAATCCAATCTGACAATGAGTCCAATCTGACAATGAGACCAATCTGACAATGAGTCCAATCTGACAATGAATCCAATCTGACAATGAATCCAGTCTGACAATGTGTCAAATCTGACAATGAGACCAATCTGACAATGAGTCCAATCTGACAATGAATCCAATCTAACAATGAATCCAGTCTGACAATGAGTCCAATCTGACAATGAGTCCAATCTGACAATGAATCCAATCTGACAATGAATCCAATCTATCATGTAGTTTACAGATGATCTCTTTTTAGCACTACATCTAATCCTATAGATTTAAGTTTATAAAACAAGCATGAACCCACTGCAGACCAAAGGAATATATGTCCAATCCATTCATAGGTTCCATAAATAATACAATGTTCGTATCATTACATCACAATCTAATCAAGTCATCTACATTTGACCACAAATATTAATACTAAAATTCAAAATTTCACTACCTCCAGTAAGTATTGCTCAAAAACGCAGAGGTTGTTTACGTGAGAAAGGTTTAAGTTGAAACCTTTCAAGAATATGTAAAACATAAGGTAAAATTGCTATATCAGCCTGAACATATAATCAATTCGTCCACATCTTCATACTAATACACCTGAAAAATGGTATGTCTAACTTGTCTCTTTCAGCTGTACTAAACGTTTTTACCAAATAAATGTCTAAACCTTTCCTATTCCACTCCACAAATAATAAACATTTGAAAAGAAAATAACATACCTGTATACCTAAAAAAATTACATACCTGTATACCTAAAAAAATTTCATGTCTTCTTTAGCGGGTTCCGGTAAAAAGATGTAAAACCAAAATTTTACAAATGTGTTATTATACATTGCTGTAATTGTCTCAAAATGGAAAATCTATTTATGACGTACAGGTAATAAAGTTGTAGATTTCATGGTTCGCAGAAAAACAATATGATCTCCTTATGCTGTTATAGAAGGGGCATACTAACACGAGATATTAGTCTATATCCAGGAACTAAAGAATAATTGTTTTCTTGATGTGGTGAAAATGCTATTTTTAAAGAAATTTGGGTAAATATAAAGCACAGTAAGTTTTAGAAAACCCTTTATATAAGATTGAAGTCATTTCTGATGTGACGAAGAATAACCTAATATATTTCGAGGCTTCCAAATTCAGTACCTTAAAATAATACACTCAATATTAAAATTGGGTAAAATTGTGATAAATTGTAGTGCAAAACAGAGTTGTCAGCTAATACATTAAATATTTCCACAATACGATTTGGGTTCTCTTTACTTAATAAACCGACGTATGCCAGGTAAATGTTTGCCTTGGCTGCACTGAAAATGGTAATGTGCTTAATTTACATCTAAACTGTGTTTCTACTGTATAAAATAAATAAGTTTGTTTCCACACTGGTTTTGATTGTGTATTACGTCGAAATAGATTAATACAGTATAACCTCTCTTAAACATTCACCTCTGGCAAGTGAAAGAAGTAGCCTCTGGAAATAATTGTTCGTCTTAAAAGGGGTTTATTTCTTCTACATGTTTGATGCAAAACTTTTAAACATATAACTGTTGAAAAAGGGCACCTGTAGAATGGTATTGACCTTAAAGGTAGATTTAAGTAATGTTAGGTCTCATTTACAGCATGTGTACATTTTCTCACCACGAATGTATTTGCATATGATCGTAAGAATTCCATGTACTTTAAGGTAACTCGTTCAGTTATCCTTTTGATACAAAATAAATGCCCATAACCTTGCCAAAGAAATGTAAATGTTTTTATTGTTAAAGACAGTGTTTCAGCACTACACTTAAAATGTTTATTTCTACATCTAATTAAAGCAGTGCTGTCCAAACTTTTTGACACCATGGGCCACTGAAAAATGTTTTTCTTGAAGCCGAGGGCCGGCCGCAGCAGAAAACTGAAAAGCAACGAATATATAGCTGCTCGAGCTCTGGCGGGCCATTTAAAATCAGCCCGCGGGCCGCAGGTTGGACAGCTCTGACTTAAAGTAACGTGTAGGCCAATGAGGAAAGGTGCTGCTTTAACATTTAAATGAAGTGTATGCCCGTGCCACTATTATCACAATTATACGTACTTGCTTCTTTTAATACTACTGTTATCGAAACTATCATAAAGCCTAAATACACAAAAATGTGTTTGTTGCTTACATTTAGAAACCAAATTCATGCAAGATTAGATGCTGTTTGGTCAAGTATTAGCTCAAAATATGAACGTATATACCAAAGGAAGACCTACAACATCATTATTATTGGCATGAAAGAACATATTTTTTCTACGGTTCTAATAAAACAGATTGGAATTTTGCAATGAAATACATTCTTCTACATAATAAAGTTTACTCTGGAAATCTGCGAAGATATGCCTTAGTATAATTCTACAACGTAATGTAATTGCAATAAAACTAAGTAACAAGGCAGATATGGTGCATATTGTCCTTAAACAACCTATCAGTTTGCATCGATTTGAATAGCAGTTTGGTCATCGTATTGAAGAACGGTTTTTCCGAAGCGGGTCTTGAAATTCTATTATTTTGTCAATAATTGTACTGCCACTCTCCCTCTCGAAAGTGTATCCATGCTGTCTGTTAAAAATAACAGACACTTACAACGGTTACTTCGCACTTGGTCAGCAAATTTTATTCGGCCTATTATCACGAACTCTAATCATATTTAAATTACTTCAGTCCATCTTGCGTAGGTCCATAAGCTTCCGAAACATTTATATAGATTTCCGAAACATTTTAGACACCATCTGCATAATTAAATATATGAGCCTGCGAACTCAAACTTGTAACTTGTAACTTCACACTTTACTAAAGGTAGATGTATGCATGTACACACACACACACACACACACACACACACACACACACACACATATATATATATATATATATATATATATATATATATATATATATATATATATATATATATATATATATATATATATATATATATATATATATATATACACACACATACACATATGAGTGGGGCAGAACTCTCAGAATATATGTACTTCAAGATTCCTGATACTACTAGTACATTTCCAAAATGCAAGTTCAGTGAAGGCATTAGTTAAACAGTGATGGACAGATTGGACGGATTGGAGAAAAAAAGATGCTTGGTTGCAGCATAATTGATAATGTTTAAAAAATGAAATTTAAGAAAAACGTCGAAGATAATTTGAATCATTTTCTAGAGAGTGTTAGAAAAATGTGGAGATTATTCCAAACGATTCAAAGATTTAGTTTGGAATGAGTACCTTCAGCCCTTGTACATAAGGTACTAACCCACACATTCATGCACACATGGCCAAACAGGTTTAAACGATGTGGAAGGTAAGAACGCCAGGTGTATTTTATCTGACTAACATTTTACTTAGATTAACAACAATTAAATGCAGTATGAAACCTAGCGACTTGTTTTGAAATAAGAACGATTTCTACCCGTTAGAAATATATTTCTTTTCCTTCAATTATCATTGATGCCATCGAGAAATCAATTGCCGTTCACGTATTTGATATCTTAATACTGGACTTTTTATGTCTCAGAAAGACTGTCGATATTATTGGTGAAATTGTTTTATATTCAGGAATTGTCAACGTATCGATTGCTACTTCTAAATCATGTGTTAACTTCAAACCTTGGGCATATATTCAGATTACAAAATGTGGAGAATCGTTATCCTTCACTTGGTTCAAATTGTACATAACCAAGCAGTTCACATATGATATCCAAGCTATTTCCTAATGGCTGGTACTGAATTAATGTTGATCGGTTTTCTCCACTTAGAAACTTCTTCTTGACGAAGAAACAAAGTTGAGGCCACCAACTAAATATTTAGACGGCTTCCAGTCAATTACTTGTTCAACGGTTGTGTAGGTCTTTAAATATAATTGACTCTGAACCGTAAGGCTGGCGACAAAAAAAGTAATAATTTTACTGCAGTATACTTCTAATGAGCGCCTTCCTCAAGAACGTGTTGATATGCCATTATCAGTGCAAATATTTTGTTCTGCCTATTGCACTGTACTGACGGGGCATGGCCATCTATTGGCTGCAGGGTTGAAATGTGCCGGCATCACTGTAACGTCTCCTCTTGAAGCCAAGCGTGTATTAAACGCCAACACTTTCTTGAATAATTACATGTGTCCCATTACTGGAGATTAATGACAAATTGAATGATTTTTTAAATTACACAGACTGTATTTCTCTATTTCCATGGGTATGACTCTTATCTTTTACATGTATGCTTAAATGTTACAAACTATTCTAATGAATTTAATATTCGTCTTTTATGGTAGCACAACAAAGTTTGTCCAGTTACCTTAAAACTAGCATTTCTTTTATAATTATATTTTTTAATATAAAAAATATTTTTAAAAAAACGCTTGTTGCTATCGAAAAGTTATTGACGAAAATATTGATTAAAAGTATATATGATATAAAAGTTAGAAATTACAATCAAATCACCCTTCTACGTTTGAAAACACGTTATTTTCTTGATTAAATTTATTAATTTTCATGTGTTTTCTCTTCTCTTTTGATTGATCGATGACCATATTGATCCAATAGTCGTTTGATTTTTTTACATTTCCTCATGGTCATTGTTCTTATATTTCCACAAGACACTTTTCCCAGTTTTCAACAGGACCATTTTTCATTTTCCTAAATTTCCACAAGAATAATGTTCATACAGTTCCACAAGATCAATATTCTTACATTTCCTCAAGATTTCTGTTCATTTTCTTACATTTCCACAAGATTTATGTTCATTTTCTTACATTACCACAAGATTTATGTTCATTTTCCTACATTTCCACAAGATTTCTGTTCATTGTCTTACATTACCACAAGATTTCTGTTCATTTTCTTACATTTCCACAGGATCAATATTTATTTTCTTACATTACCACAAGATTTCTGTTCATTTTCTTATATTTCCACAGGATCAATGTTCATTTTCTTACATTACCACGATATTTCTGTTCATTTTATTGCATTACCACAAGATTTCTGTTCATTTTCTTACATTACCACAAGATTTCTGTTCATTTTCTTACATTTCCACAGAATCAATGTTCATTTGACAACATATCGTAGATTTCCTATTCCATCATTTCAGTTGTTTTGGGCTAGTGATACGTCACTTTTGCATACATATCAAAAGCAGGAAATATCTGTGCAAACATTGGACAAGCTTGTACTCTTAAACGAAATTATTTGGAAACGATAAAATATAAATTATAACAACAGCGAATATGAGTTTTCAGATACGTAAGATTCAAACAAGTTTAAATATAAACCTCTATGTTTCACTTTTAATATAAAAAATATGTTTTGTAGTGTTGGAAGTAAGATGGAGACAGATAGCATAAATTATGCATTGAAAGCAGGCGTAATCGGATATGTACCCAATGAAGAAAGAATTTTGAGTGAAGAATTTTTGTCGAGGGCTGTAAAAGGAAAGATAATTTTAATAACGATACAAAATGTATTAATCCTTTACAGCTCTTTGGCTAAAGATTTTCTTTCTTGTAGTTTTAAGTTTTTGGCCTCTCAACACAGTTTTCTTTTGAATATTAGTGAACGTTCTTCCCTAATAGTACTGGATTATATATAGATTAAATAGGTTTCATAATGTAAAGAAACCGAAACGGACTAGAGATGTAACTCCCAACTCCTTCAGACATCCTTACCAGAAAATAATGGGATAAATCCCCAAACAAAATAATGTTTTAAGGTCGGTTATTCAAAATACCTGCTCAGTTAAAGGGTCATTCTAGAGACTACATGTACATAACAAATAGACTCGAAAACAAACAAAAGCAAATGTTACCAATTAAGTTAAATTTAACTATTTCCAGAAAATACAACTCTGCTGCCGTTTGGATAAATTATGTCTAATTGCTGACCTGTTACGTTTAAACTAACGTACCGGATTTCAACAAAAAGTTTTTAAAAAAATTAATGAAAAATATAAGGAAACTAATTAGAGTAGTTATGCCTGGAATAGCAAAAAAAAGCAGCAGTCTGATGTATTTATAAGTTATCATCCTAATTTATTTATAATTGTTTATAAATGTACATGAAATAAGTAAACAAATCAGTTAGTTAATGTATATTTGAAGAATCTGATGTTGACAAATATTCTGTCTTCCTTATTCCAGGTGCGAAACACAAAACCGATACAATTCTTCTTTTATACAAAATTTATCCTTGCAATACATATCAATAGGTCAGCTAGTTGTCTAATCTTTAACTTTGTTTAAAAGTCAATAGATTCATTAAAACGTAATTGCATGCTGTGCTTTGCTTCATCCTTGGAGTATTGCTATTTATTTCATGCCTAGAGTCTTGCTATTTGTTTTATGCCTGGAATTCTGTTATTTGCTTCATGACTACAGGCATGTTATTTGCTTCATGCATAGAGTTCTGTTATTTATTTCATGCCTAGAGTCATGTTATTTGCTTCATCCCTGGAGTCCTGTTATTTGATTTATCCCTGGAATTATGTTATTTGCATCATGACCACAATCGTGTTATTTGCTTCATGCCAAGAGTTCTGTTATCTGCTTCATTCCCGGAGTCTTGCTATTTGCTACATGCCTTTTTTCCTGTTATTTGCTTTATCCTAGGAATCCTGTTATTTGCTTCATCCCAGGAATCCTTTTATTTGCTTCATCCCTCGAATCATGTCATCATGTAAATAGGACACATGCATTCTTCCACTTTAATGGCACCATGACTAGAGTAATTCTTAGTCTGTCTTTGACAAACATTATAACTGAATAGATTTATTGGCCATTTTCTGTAAAGCAAAGGAGTTTGATTCCTGCATTCAAGAAGACACAGAGAACTACGACAAGGTAAACAGTGGTGTTTCTGATCTTGCCAGAAGCGACGAAATGTTAAATTTGGGTCTTAGGACATAACATAATAAATTCAGCATTCCTAATAGTTTCATTATCCCCTGACCATGGCATACAATTATAAATTCATCATTCCTTAAAGTTTAAATATCCCCCGACAATGGCATTAAATGATACTTTCACCATTACTTACAGTTTTAGTATCACCTGATAATGGCATAAAATTATATATTCGCCATTCCTAATGGGGTTTGGGCGTGTGTGTGTCTTACTTCCAAACAACCTTGGTGGAGATTTGGTCCAAAACGTTTAACATATGCAATGAATCGTGATGTTCATTTTTGTGTAGAAACGGTTAATTATTTATAAATATCCTAATGTTTAGGAAAAATAGTCTCTACAAATGAAATAATTATTTGTTTTTTTTATGAAATGTATTGTAACTAGCTCAAACATATCAAAGAAATTTAATTTGTGGATGAGTATGCCAAGAAAGTCCCTTTTTTGGGGCGTTACATATTTCACAACTGACTTCACGTGACACTTCAATTTGATTAATGTCTTATAAGACAAACTTTATTCTGGAGCAAACCATATTGCATAATATGCAAGCAAACACAGTATTCTAGTGATTTACCACAGTTTGTCCTATTTTTCACAAAACATATTTCCAACTGACAGAAATAAACGCACTAACAAGCATAGTTTACTCTCTCTCTCTCTCTCTCTCTCTCTCTCTCTCTCTCTGGGCATTGTTGATATGTTCAGGATACAGATTTTATGTTTATTTGGATGATACATAGCTTTGGTTACCAATACAGACTGTGTTTTGTGTTTTGTTCCATCGTGACATTTGGATGAACCAGTCAAATTAAATGGATCGCCTCATACCAGTTGGAAATAATTATAGCAGTAATGTCACGGAAAGCATTATATGCATACGAGTTTGCCCCAGAGCAGATGCACTTCCACTTCGAACTTGGTACAACTGTGTTCTGAAAGGCGGTGATTATTAAAGATATCTTATAGCATGCGGAAACTTAAAGGATATCGTTGATATAAGACGAAGCTATCTGTGTGTGATGATTACTTCTATTGCTTGTGTTTATTTATTTATTATTTTTTTAAATTTATTTTTATTTACTTATTTCCTTTATTTGTTTTAAGCAATATTTGCGTAATTTAAAAAATTACAAATGGAGGATGCGTATTTCGGTCGTATATATTGCAAAAAAACAGTACAGTGCAGGGTGCTGAGGAATGAAGTTTAAGTTCCAACCATATTATGCTAGTATGTCACGTTCGAAAGTTTAATAAACATTCCGTTTAATTTTAAACCAGTTACTGTTCATTATTCATTGCATAATTTGTTTTCTAGTCTACATAAGCACTCTAGTATTGTATGGTTTCCGACAACGGAACTAATGACGTCACACGAACTCATGTCACGGAAAGTGGCGAAGTGAAAAAAACTTAGGTTAAAATTTCGTTTCGATTACATTCAAGTTCTAATGCCTGTCTAACTGTTCATCGAATCGGGATTTAGTTTTCAGATTGTGCATAAATGCAAAGAAGAAAAATCTATATATTAGCCTATTGGCCTTATGCAGACATATAAATAAACAAAATTAATTAATACCAACGTGAAGTAATGGCAGAGATATATCTATGGTATACATATCAGTATCTTCAGATTATAAAGTGTAATTGAAAGTGTTACAGTACGAACCATAATGAGAAAGTTTAGACGCATGCGTCAAAATATGTAACCATTAAAATTCTTGAATATATATTAATTACTATATTAGTAAACTATTAAACAACCTGGATAAGACCTCCAAAAATAAAGAAGAAACAAAATAAAATGAATAGAAAAAAAGAGTAAATTACCAATAACTGAAAAAAGGTTAAAGCAAAAATGTTATGACATATAAAGTTTATATTATTTATATAGTAGTTAATTGCTGCTGGTTGAGAAATAGTAATTTTTGTTAAATGTTTAAGAAATATTGCAAATAAAATTAGAAGAATTTTTATTCGGGGCAGACTAGTCTCTTATAAAATATATTTACTTTTACATGACATAGATTCGGTCTTTACTTGCACACTTGCTGATCTGCTAGAATTTCCGATAACTTTATTTCGGTAATATCTCAATTATCAGCGTGCTTTGTTGTTTTTTCATCGGTTTTGTTATTGTTGAGTGAAGAATTAATCAGAGGATAGGCTGTAAACATCTGCAATACTAGCTTCTGTTAACCTTATTTCTCACGAACTAAATCCACTAATGCCTTAATTGTAATTTGTTTTAATATTGTGATAGGGAAAACTAGACTTTACTATGGCTACAAATGAGATCATTCTCCACTACAAGAACGGAAGACGCTTTTAATTGAAATTCTAGCCTCGTGTAATTGAGAGAATGATGGAATACCTTGTAGATTGATCATTTCTGGACACAAAATCCCATACAACCAAGTCCTCTTCAAAAGAACGAATTTTATGCATAACATGAAATGCATCTTTAGATAAAGAATAGAACAAACTGAGAATCACCACGCAATAGTGTCTGGCTTACAGCTGTCATTTACTATTTGTACATTAGATGTCTTATGCTAGAGATGTTCTGGTATATATATATATATATATATATATATATATATATATATATATATATATATATATATATATATATATATATATATATAAGTGGTATAGTTTTCACAAGAACAATATGACTTATTGAAAATTATGTAATACGGCACAAGCCTCGTATTCGTAAGGCCAAGTTACTTCATGGTATGTCGCTGAGTCCGGCGTGCGTTATGTGTCGTTCGTCAACATTTGCTATTAAACTTCTCAAAGCGTCATAGACAAACTTCAGTTAAATTGTAGGGAATCATTGTTGTTTTTTTCTTCAGTAAGATTTCTCCCGTCAATATGTAAATATGGCGCCGTCACTAAAAATAGAAAGACTTGTAAACGTCTTCTCAAAAACAGCTAACCAACTATTTACCAAACTTTACAGAAAGTATCCAAGCATAAGGAACTCTCAAGTGTTTGCAAATGGCGCTGATCTGTCGTCAAATATGGCTCTCGTTACTAAAAATATAACATCCTTTCAAAGACTTCTTTTAAAATATCACTCAACAGATATTAGAAGTTTTAGATCCCAGCCATAAAGTGCTTTATTATTTATTCCAATACTACCGATCTGCCTTGAGTAGATAGAGATAACCTTTAAACAACTTTGTTCTCAAAACCCTTGAATTCTACTAATGTTGACAGAGGAGAAGAACACGTATTAAAAAACATACTTAAAAGGGTCTTTTTAAACAAAATTAAAAAGTTGATAAATTCCGTGATGTCCAAATCGAGATTGTATAAAGGGTTAGTACACTTACATAAATAATGCTGATCCTATTCCAATAACATGGTCGCTATTGCTGAAGAAAAGAAAAACATTTAATATACTTTTGAACAAAGTGCTTAAAATGTTTGATCAAATTTGACAGAATGTACTCTGTCACAAAGAGATTACAAATTCAACAAAATATGTTGATCGGCTCACTAATAAGACTGCGGAATGAAATCTAAACAACAACTTAAACGAATTTGACCGAATTTCAGAGAAAGTATCGCAGGTATAAATGTCTTCAGGTTGGAGCCAACGATATCTATTCACAGTCAAATATGGCCGCCGTTTCTAAACATATAAGATTTATATACAAACTCCCAAAATTTCTGAGTAATTATCCTAATTTTAGGACATTTCAAATTTAATAAAATAATGCATATCCGCAATGATCTCGTCACTAAAATAGAAATAAAAAAAATTAAAACAATTTTCAAAAACAAACAAGCGAAAATTGCTTATTAGAATATGATCAACATTGACAACAAGCATCATGCCATAAAACCCATTATCATTGACAAACGATACTAGTGTGCCATCAAACAAGGCTCTAGATGCAAATTGTAAAGAAACTTTGAAACATATGCTATCAACAGCAGCGGAAGAAATTTCTACCAAAATATATTATTGCAGATTAACTGTGTTGTGTTGGCTCACTGGATTTTTGCGATTCGTCCACTATAAAAAAAACATTACATCCACGGATTTCTTTCCCATACAAATTAATTAATTAATTATTGTGGCGTGTCTAGTAGATGAGTACGTTGATACGTGAAAAAACTTGCTAATAGCTTCTCGTTGGACGATGGTTCTTCAAGGTGTTTTTCCTCCACCACTTATACTAGCCGCCAAGTATAGCCTATCTTAAAATGACGTTAAACCTCACTGTAAGAGCAATTAATTGTGTCGCTAGATTATTAATATGACATACGTATGACACATCACGTGCCTGGCTGGTTATAGTTGTATACTTTATGCATAGTTTCCACACTGGATACGGTAACTTCGGTCCTCTTTACTCCTTTTACTACGGGTGGGGTCGTGATGATTATGTATGCTGCCGCGTATGAATCTGGTTTGTTTTTTGACAAAGGTTGTTGTTGAAATGTGAACCGACCGACTTACGGCAACGTTTTAAATAGGATATCTTAAGCTGATAGAACGACCATAAAGGCATATAAAAAGCAAACAGAAAAGGGAAGATTCATTTAATAAATGAGATGACGAATCTTGATAGAACATAATCGATAATGTTATAGCATTTGCAACAATGAAAGGATTGAAACAGACTTGATCTATCTATAAATTGATAAATTATAATCCGCTTCTACGTTATAGATGCAATATAATATGTTTTCTCTAGAGGACAACAATGGCAACTAACCGTGTTTTATTTAAATTTGTAGACAAAGGATTCTAATCTATATATGGGGATAATATTTTTTTTGTTCATATAAATATTTTTTTTTCATTTTCATAATATTGTATAAGATGTTTTATTTTCAACAGTTGTTTCCCTATCAGTGTATTATCTTAGGTGCTATTGGAACCTGTGAGCTTTACTCAACAGATCTGTAAAATCTTTGAAAATTCCCATTTTAAGAAGTTATTCGTTTTGTTGTTTATATTTAAATTTTCCATCCATTTTATCAGAATTTCTATTTTTTACAAATATATGCCACTCTGTATTTATGATTTTAAGATATTTGTTTTAGAAAAGACCATTGTTTGCACATTTCCCCATACTTATAATCGTTTGATATACTAACACCATTTTTAGTTCGCAATATACTTTGAATCGTTATGGAACGTACTGGTAGGTATTTATTTAAAAACGGGGTGTTGTCGTGATCTGATTTAATAAGCTTGGCAGTTTGTTTGTTTTATTTCTGTTAGCTCTGTTGGTTTAACATCATTCATTCCTGCACCTGATGGACTGGGGGCATAGGAATAAACCAGCAAACTCACCACACTAAACGTGTAATTAAAAAAAAATTAAAAAATCCGCTGTTGAAGGCAGTTGGATTAAAAAAATCACTGGCGCTACTTGAATGCACGTGAACTGCGGAAAATAATACAAACATGTGTGTGGTATCATCACCACCTGGCATGACTGGAGGGAACCATCCATATATATATATATATATATATATATATATATATATATATATATATATATATATATATATATATATATATATATATATATATATATATATATATATATATATATATACAGAGAGAGAGAGAGAGAGAATACAAATCATATGGCGAATATCAATCCTTTCAAATGCACTGGATCCAGAAAGGGATCAGGTATGTCAGGGATTGATTAAATAAATGCAATAAACTGACAACGAACAGTCCGAAACTAGTATCTAGGTAGCCTGAGCGCTTTCGACTCTTTAATTAGTCTTTTTCAAAGTCAAATACAAAACATAAATAAGACAAACAAATAAAACAGAAAAACGGTTAAGTTTGCGAAACTTTACATGGCTGTTTCTACAGGAATTCAACCTTTCAACTTTATTATGTTTCAACTAGTTTATTTCAGCTTGTTGCTGATACTAGAAAATATTTGTATTGACCTAGAAATTGATGAGCCATAACGACATCTGTTATTTTATGTAAATTTACTTAAGCGCACATTATATCCGGGATATTTCATTGCTATAGTAGTCATGGTCTATTAAGCAAATTTAGAGAATTATTTAAAAGAAAATGTGTCGGCTGCAAAATATAATTTTATTTGTGCATGGTTGTCTTTTTCTAGTCTTCTTGGTATACACCGCTTGGTTTCAATGTTATAAGGCGGTGTATCCAGTAAGATTCTTTTTCTTTCCTAGTTTGGGGACTCCAGTTGGGGTTGTGAGCAATTGCAATAAGTGTTATATCACTGAAATTGTGGCCAGGGGAGGAGAAGTGTTCTGCGACCGGGCTTCTGTACAGCTTCTTTGTCATCCAATCAGGTCTATGAAGGTTGATCCTTTTGTGTAGATTTTTAGTTTCTCCGACATACTGAAGGCTACAGATCTTACATGTGATGAAATAAATGACATTCTCTGTTTTGCACGTTTTGTTTGGACGGACCATGTATGTTTAATTTTATCTAGTCACTGTGCAGGAAAATGTCCTGGTCTCTATCATATGTTGACAGGTTTTACACCTTTTAACCAGATTGACTAGGGTGGTCTTGATTATTGGGTGCCATTAGCTTCGACCTGACTAGGATATCCTTGAGGTGTTTTGGTCTCCTGTAGGCGACGACAGGTTTGTTAGGGAGGATTAACTTTAGTGCGTCTGGCGATTCCAGTGTTTCCCAATGATTTTACCTACTTTGGGGTTGTCGGGATGATAGGTCATGATAAATGGTATCCTATCAGCCGTTTCCTTCTTTCCATATTTGAGTAGGTCATCTCGGTTTGTTTGTCTAACCATTTGTGTTGCATCCGTAATCGGGTCTTTGTCGTGGCCTCGGTAAATTAAATGTTTAGATAGCTTTTTAGACCGTTTTAGGAATGTTTCATCGTCGGAGCAAATTCTGCGTATCTTCGGTGCCTTGCTATATGGGATGTTCCTAATGTAGTGTTTTGGATAACATCTGCTTTGGGAGGAGACACTGGTGTTTGTCAGTTGGTTTGGAGGAGATGTCTGTATGGAATTTGTTTTCTACCAGTCTGTTTGTTGTGTCCAGGAAGACGTGGTTTGCGTTGGAGACTTCTGCCGTGAAATTTATTGAGGGATGGAAGTTGTTTGCCTGTGCTATGAAATCATCCAGACTTTCTCGTCCATGTTGCCACTTCATTTCTATATCAGCGATAAAGCGTACCCACTGGTATGGTGGAAGTTCAACCGATGCTAAAAGTTGACTCTCCAGTCTTCCCTAAAAAATATTAGCATACGAAGGGGCCATTATTGTACTCATTGCGGTTCCATTAATTTGGAGGTAGTTTTCTTCATTAAATTAGAAGTTATTGAGTTTTAGGACAAGCTGCAGGAGTTGGACTATGAAGTGTGTGGGTGGATTGTCTACAGTTCTAGTTTCCCATGCTTCTCTACACGCCTGTATCCCTTCGTTGTATGGTATGTTAGTATACAAAGATGTGTCGTCTGAGGAAACAAGCAATGTATCTGGCAGTAATTGTTCACTTGCTTTGCTTTTTATAAGGTAATATGTCGTGTCCTGAAGATGTAATGGTAATTTGTGGATATGTGATCTCATAAAATGATCCAAATATTCTGATATCCTTTCTGTGGGATGCCCGCTACCGGAGATTATACGTCTGCCCGAGTTTCCTAGTTAGTGGATTTTAGGTAGAAGATAAAATCTACCTGCCTTTGGGTTTTCTAGGGTTAAGTAGTTTCTAGTTTCTCGTTTGCTGGTACGCTTCGCCAATAATCTTAGTGATGATTTTTGCATATTCCAGTGTTGGGTCATGGTCCCGTTTTTGGTAGAATCTACCGTCAATTAACTGTCTGCTTGCTTCACTGAAGTAGAAACGACAAATGAATACATTTTTTGTGAGGAAAAAAAAAGATTTGGACGGTCATTCCCTGAACAAACTTTGATACGCCTAACTACCCAATAGGTTTTGTTGTAGAATATTTTCCAATCTTTTAATTTCTAAAGATCCACTTGGTCTACAAAAAAGAAAACGAAATAAAGAAAATGAAAAACAATTTTTAAAGTCTTTTGCATTTAAGTTTAACTGTTCTTCATTCCCTCATATTTTCTTCGCAATAGAGAGATATATACATAGACAGACAGATAGACAAACCTATTGTTATGTATATTTCATTTAATTACACCTGATTTTATATATATATATATATATATATATATATATATATATATATATATATATATATATATATATATATATATATATATATATATATATATATATATATATATATATATATATATATATATATATATATATATATATATATATATATATATATATGTATGTATGTATGTATCTATGTATGTATCTATGTATGTATACATACATACACATATATATTTCAATTTAATTGTTTGCCAGTTTTAACAATTTTATTTTTCATTACATGATATTGTAATGTAAATGTATTCACTAGAGATGATACTTTTTTTCAGAAAACAATTTGACCTTGACTGTTAGTTTATAAACACCTGGTTTTGATCTAAAAACCGTACCTTGTTTCAAAATTTGTTGCAACCACGTAAATAAGTTCTGTCTTTATTTTAGAATGATTGGTTGTTGTCGAGGTCATGATGGGACTTCGTGTTTAATATGTAAACAATTTTTTAAAATTTTTTATTTCTTAGTGTAAAATGATTGGTTCTCGTCAGGGTCACACTGGGTGTACGTGACCTTAACAAGTACTTAGTTTCTATAGGCTTCCAGAACATGATCACGTGACCCCCTGTTTACGTTTGAAAGACGATATAACCTCTGTGTTGGAAAATTATTCTCAGTAGAATATGGGCTGTTAAACTGGAAGTTGTATGTTGTGCTGTTTGGAGTTATTTCAAATTACTTGGATTCAAAAGGATTAATTCTGTTATTTTTCTGGAAAATACATGTGCTCATGTGAGATTCCTAATCAAAGACAATTCTTATAAGACATTTATATTGATTTCCAAAACCGGAGTGATAATTCTTGTTTCTACAAGGAACTGTAGACTTCAACACTACAGATTGCAGCATACAAAATCGTATTCCATCATGGATTCTTCGTCGGGATTCGAACGTTAAATCAGTAGAACATTTTGTTATTAGGACTACCAAAATTTTATTCTCGGATTATTTTTGGATTATTTTGGATTTGATTCTATAAAACCTTAAGTTCATATTTTTTCATTTTTACAGAATGTTTCCAGGGAAATAAATTATTGTATTTTTTCAAAGCTTGTTGTTTTCATTCTTTCTTGTGTTGCTGTTTATTCGAGCCTAAACACGTGACATAAGAATATCGATAGATTGAAAAATAGATAGATATATGAATATTTAGACTGGTTAATTAATTCATTGAATTGATTGTTTAAAAGGCAGACTGAATAATTTGTTGAAAATCAGGGTGATGTTTTATTTACCTGTCCCTATGGTCCATACTACCCTACATTAATTGCTTGCGGCATGAACGACGATCTTTTTCAAATTGTTGCGAGTATTCTTAATCGTAAAACGAGTAGAAATGGCAACAGCTAAAGGGAGGGATTGCCAAATGCTGCCACTTAATAGACCCAACACACTTTCCTGCCAATGTATTCGTGATGCAACTTGGGCTTTGTGGAGTAGTAGATTTTTTTAAATTGTTAGTTCTTGAGATCTAATCTTTCAGGTCTTTCATAAAGCAATGTTGCGGTGAAATCAGAATCCGTTGGCAACACCAACAGACATTTTTCTATCATGCTAATCATAACGTCCCTTTGATCATAAAATTTATACTTCTGACATTGTGTGCATTTAAATATGACAATCTTTCCGAATAAACTTCAATTTGATTCTGACTTATATCATAAACGTCGACAGAGATTAGATAGTTTCAATGCACACTAGCATAACGTTATTACGTTGGAAATTTCGTCATCTGACGTCGATTTGTCTAAAAGGGTATAATCCTGCATTTCGGCCTTCATGTCAAAGATTTTACACCTATGAGAACTGAGACGGTTTAAAACTGAACTGTGATCACGCTGTTTGCAAAACTCTGAATTTAAAGGTAAAGAAATCTGATCATCCTCCTAAAGATGTCTCACTGGTCAAAATATTATTTGCGGCAAAGTGCAGTGACTTAAAAATCATATGGGTTTTCAGCTTTTAATTTGATTTATCAAACAAATTTACTCGCAACAGGTTAATTCAGCCCCTAAACATATTTTTAAAATGCCGATTACTTAGAAATAACGTTGTTCGAAATGAAAATCAGATTTGCATATAAAAAGCGTCGTTGTCACTTAATATCGAATTTCTTTTAAACAGGTGCATTTTTATGGATCTCTAATATTGTGCCCATGTGATCGGAGAAAACTAAATGTGCATGCTGTCCTAGATATTTAGATACCTACTTTGATTTGATATAACACTCTCTGTGATCCACATTTTCTACATGTAGTGATATAACATTTTCCACGATCTACGATTTTTACATGTAGTAATAACACTCCGTGAGCCACGATTTTTACACGTAGTAATATAACACACACACACACACACACACACACACACCGAGAACCACGATTGTTACATGTAGTGATATGATGCCCTCCGAGAGCCACGATTTTCAAATGTAGTGATATAACACCTTCCGTAAGCCACGAGTTTTACATGTAGTGTTGTAACACCCTCCGTAAGCCACGATTTTTACATGTAGTGATATAGCACCCTCAGTGAGGCACGAGTTTTCCATGTACTGATATAAGCAACGTTTAGATTACCCTATATATAAAAATTGTCATTTTCATAATTGCTTTTCATAATTCGCATATTTTTGGCTATGTCATTCTGAGGATATGGGGTGCTAAGTGCCTTTCCCAAGGACAACTAATGCAGCCGACCCGGGCTGACATGAGTTGTTATCCAAGGTATCCAACCCGTGACCCTTACATTAGGAGTTCGACGCTCTTTAAACTGAGTAACGACGGCTCCCATAGCATTTCTTACGTTAGATAATAAGACTCCATATGAAGTAACATATAGATTGTATCAATCGAGAACTCACGTTACCGAACGAATTTCAGACTCCTCGTTGATTGCTATTCCTTGATACAACACAAACCGTATCAATTTATTACACACGGTACTGGACCAGTTCCAGACACTTCTTTGATAGCTGTTCACTGATATAACACCATACTAAGAGTTGGTCGAATGTTTTCAACAATTGAGCAGAAAGTTATGAAAGTGCAACAAATCTCCCATCTTCCGTCTTTGACATCAACCAAACAAACGAGTTGGGAAGTTCCAATCTAGAGTCGAATCTAGTACCTTGAGTAAGGACACCTATCGCCTGTCTGTTATTCTGCTCCAACCCACGCTTATACTCAAACAACGTGTGTGTCTGTGCTTGAGTTTATGCAATATTGACCGCTCTTCATTACATTTATACAAGCATGTATATATTAACGCTTAACGGCACCTCAGCACAATAATGGCAACTTGGTGTCAAATTAAAATAACATTCTAAAAATTAAATAAATAAATATTGCAATATAAAATAAAATAGGTTAATATGTTGCATTTCTGTAAAAATATATGAAACAAAATATAAAGGCAGCGAATATAATGTCCTTCTAATGCACTGATACTAGGGCTTCGCCGTATTGGAATCTGGGGAATTGTGATTTCTCAGTATGATCATTTTATTTTGGCCTAAACTCTAAAAGTTTGCACGGCTATTTGTCTAAAACTCAATATTTACCTAATAACGATATGAAGCAAATCCTGTTTACGGGTTGTTATAGGGGGTTCTTAACTTGTTTGCTTACAACAGTTGGTTTGATCAAGTAGCATCACCTCACCATGTTTCGTTTGTTATTTATAATATTTTTTAAGTGATGCGGTTATAATAAAACACCATCAATGACACCATTCAGACTCACTGTGAACATCTTTATGTCTTGTCGACATTATTTCAATGATTCATTCTCATTTCGCTGATTAGATTCATGAACAAGATTTATAGAATAATCTGACTGAAATTGTATAACCTTCTCACAATTTAACTTCGATGTTTTCCTTTGTTTCGTAACATGGAATATTGTTATGGGAAATGGCATGACGGAGTAGATACCGCAGAAGATTTCGATTCCTTAGTAGGATTTAAGTTTTAAAAAAACTGGGTGCAAATTAATGTTGTATGGAAGTTATTCTCCAGACATTTCTAGTGTTTCCTGGCGAATTATTAGGACCTTTGCTCAGAATGGAGGTATTTACGGATAATCTTATTGTGTCAATAGCATTCACGCTTAGCGCGAAAGTAATTGAATCAGCGTAAGCAGTGTTTTGTAGAAATTTGAACAGAGAACATCGTGTCTTCCAGTCATGCGAAGAGATGAAATCAGAATTGGTCGAGGATCTGAGTGTTTTGTAGAAATTTGAACAGAGAACACCGTGTCTTCCAGTCCAGAACTGGTCGAGGAGCTGTCTGTCCAAAAGCAGAGGTGAAATTAAATTAGTTCATTATGAATGTTCTAATCATTCTTAACGTTTCATTGTATATCAACTCAGCGTTCTTTTATGTCTCACGTGGACGGTATACATTTCACATCAAACAAACCAAAACCAGAAACATATACAATATAGTTGTAGCTCCTAAAACTCTATTTTGTTTTCTAAATTCTACTTTTGTATTATCTTTGTGCGCTTTCTACCGCTTCTTCCATGTAAGAGTTATGGTTCCTTTCTGTTAGCCTTATAAAACAAATTGAAGTGCCTGGCAAAAATATTGAATGCATGCGAAAATGGGAGGGTATATGATTTATTCTTTCTGTAATCATGAAAAACGGAAGAATGCTTTTATCATTGTCATTTTTAATAGTTAATTTGAGAGCTCATTAAAATATAGGTCAAGACGCAAAATTAATAGTTTTTCAGAGAAACAAAGAACATGATAGATTCATCGAAGGCTGAGTTGGCTTTGACTATTGAACAAAATACAAAATGATTAATGATGCAAAATTTATACGACAAAACAATGTTAAATGGTTCTCTTTCGAGGTATTTGAGATGCATCAAAAGGAAATATATATCAATCTGTTTTTTAAAATTATTTACTTAGAAACGCTATCGTTACCTTGCCCCTGCACACTAACATCATTTTAGAAAATTAACAGATCCCCACGTTGTGTGGATCATCATGGAAGTGCCGGTATGTATTTATTTGAAAACAGGGTTTGCCTTGATATGATTTTAAAAAAAGTTGGCAGTTGCTTTTTCTGTTTTAATTTTAATGTCTGTGTTTGTTTCTGTATTGGTCTAACTTCACTCCAGTCTGCACCTGATGGACTGAGGGCTTGCGAAATTCTGTAGAAAATGAAATTGTGAAACTGTGATGTCGGAAGTGTTATCTTCACGTATTTGAACAAGCAAACTAACCACGCCATCTTGTTAACTGAAACAACACAGTTTAAGGAAACCATCAGAATCAAATACCAACGGTCTTATTAGAATGCGGGTGAAGTGCCGAAAATGAATGCCATCTGGCATGATAGCAATGCATGGAGCAGTAAGAGCTAGTCCTGATAATTTTAATAATTTTTGTTTGAAAGAGACCCCCCCCACAAAAAAAAAAACAAAAAAAAAAAAACAACCAAACCCCCACCACCCCAACCCCAACATTTGGACAACCGTTAAGGTAGCAGTTATACCTTCATGCTATGGGGATGATTCTTTCACTTACACTAAAACTGAGGATCGCTCCGGTGGCCTATGTGGTTAGAGCGTCCGCCTCGGATGAGGCAGGTCGTGGGTTCGAACCCCGGCCGAGTCATACCAAAGACTTATAAAAATGGTACAAGCAGCGACCCTCTTAGCGCTCAGCATTAAGAGGTTAGTGTTAGGACTAATCAGCCTGGTGTCAGGATAATTTGGTTGGGTGGGACATGATGCTACATGTCTGCAGCATGATGCCCCAGTTCTAGACATCGCTAAAAAGATCCAAAATCACACACACACACACACACACACACTAAAGCTGAACACAATGAAAACATCTTGTAACTTTTGTGTTTCCGTATACGGAGAGATAAATTCATTGAATAATGCAAAAAAGACAGATTGATAGAAGAAAATATTCATTAGTCGATTGTTGAAGGGAAACACTTTTTTTTATATAAAAAAAAATGATTGATAAAAACAGTAAATGTAAAAAAATGAAAGAATTATGCATATTTCTCCTACAGTCTAAAGCAGTATAAACCATGACCCTGTGCTCAATGGTGGCCTAAAAGGTTTGTAAATGACGTGTACATGCATGCGAGATATGGACCCTCAATTACAGCTCAACCTGAGAACGATAACATCCCCGGGCGCCGTCAGACGCAAATTGTAGAGAATAGATCTCACTGGAAAATAAATAGAGAAAACTTACATGCAACGGAATGGAAGAAAGGCTAATTATTGGTGATTTAATAGTCCGTTCCTTCAGTATTTTGAATATTACTTGCACTTTGTTAATATATTGATGTTTGAAACTTATCGCTTGGGATCTAGCTTTTAAAATCTTGAAATATGTTACATTTCGCTGAAACCATCATCTTTTGGGACAGTGTCTGTACTTTGTAATATTGGTTAAACGAGTATCTTGAGCCAAACCAAACTACGATGTAGTCGTTATGTGGGGTTCTGCATGTGTAGCAAATCCATGAGAAAGGTCATATATGGTATTGATGACACCAAAAGAATTCTGAATTCAGTAATTCGACGCGTTTCCTAAAATGAGTTAAATTATTTAACCTCTGGCTAGATCAGATATTTAGACCTTTGCACATGAAAAGTTTTCCATGTGAACCGCTACCAGGTTTGTCGACAATAATTTCAATGTAATGAGAGACAAATTATCCTCCATTAAACAATACCGTTTAAAAAAGCTCGTGTTTGTTTTGGGCTTGCATTAACATATTGTTTCGCGTGTAGATTTTTTTAAATATAAAACACTTACAATGTATAAAAAATTAATAATTTACATTTTATCTAACATCTTTTTTAAATTTAAGTTCAAATCCTCTGTTTTAAAAGCAACCTATTAAGGGAGCGATGCGGACAATTATAGATATCGGACCACGAATTATTTTACAACCAAAGAACCAGTCTGTATACTGGTTGGGGAATAAAAGTATGGTACAGATTATTTTGAGATGCACTCATTGGCAAGTAGATGTATTTAATTGATCTGAATTATTAATTTCATGAACCTCAATATATGAACAACAAAATATTTACTTTTATTTCTATAGTCTGCATTTAATGTCCTACTGTCTAAAAGGTATATGGATTCGGGGTACAAGCCAGGACGTCTCCATGTTCAACAGCACGAGGCTAAAACAAATATAGCAGAAATAGTCTTCTAATTCTTTTGAATAAAAGCACGAGTGGTTTGTATGCCAGTTTAATACAGCTAATTATGTTTAAATATATTAACATTATGTTTTATGAATTAGTGATCCGATCCCCATATGGTTACAAAATGCAAAAAGATAACCCGAGGCAGGAAAGTGGTTCTTGTTATGAATTTCATATTGGTTAATAAAATATATTATAACATCATCTTAACTAAATATACCACCTCTAAGATGTCAATGTAGAATGACCTATTGATACAAAATAAAATGGTGAAGAGTTTTGATATTTTTTCCAGTTGTTTGTTTGTTAATCCATAACATCCAAGAATAATTATATTTTAAAACTCAATAATGCAACGTATATTGCCTCATCAAGTGTCCAGTAATTTGCGGTTTGTATTATCTGAGGTTGTACAGGGCTCAATTTTATGAAAATATATGCTCTTGAACTTATGCTTTTTCTCTTTAGCAATTTCAGAGTCTAGTACTATGTTCTATATGTAATTAGATAAATCACCCGCGTTTTCTTTCTTACTTTATTAATTTCTTTTTAATTGGTCTGATTTAAACGTTTCCTTTGTGATTGCATTGTTCTAATTGGTAGATATTTCCATTAAATAGCAGTTACGATATGACAATAAGACCTGGCAATGGTGTTTTACCACTGTCATCAAAATAGAGCGAAAAACAACTAGTCTTTCATCCAAATTAATACCCACTGAACGCTTAATAATGATAGTTAGATAATGAGCATTTTTTCACATTAAAATTGGTCACATTTAACTATCTTTAAGGCAGACATTAAATACAACTTTGAGTAAGAAAGCATCTGTTTTAACCCGGCCTCAAAATGACAGCCAGGGTTCTTGAATATGACAGTAGTAGTAGTGAAGACTTCGTCTCTCAGTAAATATCGATCGATCGATCGAGAGAGAGAGAGAGAGAGAGAGAGAGAGAGAGAGAGAGATGGAAACAGAGAGAGAGAGAGATTATTCATTATACGCTTGTATTAGATAATTGTGCATGCAGTGTTAAGTTACATGTATGCCTGTTTCTGATATCACCTAAGGATAGTTACTGAGAAGACGTCTTCACTAATACTACTACTATTACTAATACTGCTAATAATAATAATAATAATAGGTCTATACTTGCATTATACACGAACCAAAACGATCCTATTCGGACTCGTGCTATATAATAGGTCCATACTTGGGCATGATACATGAACTAAAACGATCCTATTCGGACTCGTGCTACATAATAGGTCCATACTTGGGCATGATACATGAACTAAAACGATCCTATTCGGACTCGTGCTAAAGCAATTGTCATGTTCACATTATATTTGCACAAGAAACTTCGCATTTAGACAAGATGGATATTTTCATACAGTTTCTATTTCCTCGTTTGCATGAAACAGTCTGATTAGTAAACCAAAACAAAGTCCCAGCATCTTAAATCAGTAATCTTATTATCACTTGAAATTGAAAAGTCCACAAGTATAATGTATATCGCTGGCGTTTGTGATTATTATTATTATTATTATTATTATTATTATATATATATATATATATATATATATATATATATATATATATATATATATATATATATATATATATATATATATATATATATATATATATATATATATATATATATATATATATATATATAAACTTTATCACAATATTAATGCATAAGAAATGTCTCATTTAGACGAGAATATTAGCATTATCCAACTTCCGTCTCATCGCTTGAGTGAAACGTTACGATTTTGAAATTATAGCAAACCACTAATATACTGTTTTCTTCAAATAGCCATTTTGGTTCTGTCAAATATCATATAACTGTATTACCTCCTCACACGTACAAAAGTGCATTTCTTTGGTTTATGGTTTTATTACAAATGCCTCTTCTGAAAATCTCACTTTTTGTGTGAAAACGGAATTAGAAAGGATTTTGGATGCGGCATTACACAGATGGAAGTTAATGACTCTCAGAACTGCAAAAAAAACAATTTGAAAAAGTGTAATTTGAATTACATATTTTGATAGAGGTAGTGTACACCATATCAAAATTGCAGATTCATTTATTTCTGATGAGTTATATAATTAAAACGTTGGTCGGTTGGAAGGGAGAGTATGATGGAATACGACATAGACTGATCGCTTATGGAAAGAATACTGCCACCTAATATCAACATAAAGTGCATCCTTAGAAACAATGATAGAACAATTTGAAAAATAGATCGATTTTTAGTGTGTACATGTCTGCTACGGCCGTTAGTCAATTGTTTCACACTCAAAATGACAACTGATCATCACCCAGACGAAGTGATATGTGTAAATCATCACGCACGTGCTCTTTGGGTGCTAAATTTGATTTATCTTTCAAAGATATTGCCAGGCACTAATTGCTTACCCCGAAGACATTTTCGTAATTTCTATAATTTTATCCAAATTTTTTTATTTAACGTTAGCTACTAACCAAACTTATATTTAAAGGCATTGCTTTCTGTTATTCAAGGGTTATGGCCATGGAAGTATCGAATTCAAGGGGAACGCAGATACTTATGGTTCTTTTCTCTTCCTTTGACGTCGGTCTGAAAATATATTCTTACTAGGTTTATGAACTAATTGCATTAAACTGACATTGTATCCTTCTCAAATTCGTTTTAAAACTAACTTTGTCGTTGACTTCCACGAAGACTAATATTGCGATTATATTGTCTTAAGCAATGTTATACAGAATAGCGAAAAGAGCGAAAACTGATAAGTTTTGTAGAATTCAACAAATAATTCATTTTCTAAGAACACAAAGTGAAAAGTTAGGAAAAACAAACTTACAGTAATGTGAATTAAAACTCCAAATAGTCTAAAAGGTCTATCACCAGTCTCAATGAACAAAGTTCTAATTAAATTCCAGTGGTATTCCAAATAAGATCCAACGCTGAAGGTGTTGTTGCGCCGGTAGTATCGAAACGTACTAATGTACCAATGGCCTGAAGTGTGATGATGCACCCACAGTCTTTTGATGAATCACAAATATATAATCAATATGTCCTTGTCTGAGTTATATCTAATTTATTGTCTCTGTCGAAGAATATTAGGCACTCTGTATTTCCACTGAATAAATAATTTGAATAAATAAATTCCAGTCCAAATCAAACACTGGACACAGCAAATGATTCTGCTTCAAGATCTTACAGCACGAATGAATAATTTCTAGATACATATCTTTATGAACACTCTAATTGACCTGGATCATTACCATTTTCTAAAAAACCAAACTATTACTTAATGGAACTTCTATTATAGAAGATTATGTTACTAAAATTATAATATAGAATATGGTAAACATGTAGGCTATGTATGTGCATGGAGGAATGCCAATAACCATACACCAAACCCTACAAATATGTTTATTTCTTTTGATAATGATCCTAATATTAAACCTACACTCATAGAGAAAATATTAGCTATGTATAATATGTTTGCTAAAAGAAAATCATCATTAGTGGCTCTAGTCAGGAACACAGTGAACTTGATTTTGGACAAGGTCAAGTACAAAATATAATTATCCATAGCATATAATGAAAACAATGCACATGAAATATTCATAACAGCAATGTGTTCAGAATTTCAGTGATTTAAGAAAATGAAACTTGAAAATGAATGTCCTTAAACTGATTGCTAAGACAAAACAAATTAGCGCCGTAACTATAGTTTAACTGAACTGATAAAGACGTATTTTCATTTAATCTTTCTCACCAAGTCAGTTAGAAGTATGGCAAAACAATATCTTCATAAGTGTTGTTAACAAAGCGACGAAAAACAACAACAACAACATCAACAACAAAAACAACTAAATTTTTAAATGATTCATGTCGGTTTTTCTGAATTTCAAATATCGTTTAGTTGAAAAACAAACAAAATCTTTCAAAAAAATAACAGATGAATAATTTCAATGAGTTATATAAATGTTAGCATCAGTAATGGCATGCATGACAAATTATTTAGTTGTTGTTTTTTGAAAGTAGGTATTCTTATGCTTAGAATGGTATAAATGCCCCAACATTACATATAGGCGTGGTTTCAGATAAAGTAACACAAAAAGTTACTATGACGATGCTCGACCTTATGGATACGTTATACCTTTCGCAGACGATTTCATGAGGAATAAACAAAAGAAAGAGGTTTTACTCAAGTATGAGAAACGTAGAAGCATGTACTATTGATAATTATTTGTTCTTTTTCCACCTACAAGTGACAAATGAAACGAATCATAAAAGCAAGTACAATAACGTCTGTGAAATACGATGCCTGCTTTTTAACATATCAGGGTAATAAAACACACTATTTCTCAGAGTTCCACGGCAAACATGCAGGTATTTACATGAACATGTTCGATAAAATCCCAAAAGAAATGTCTCATTTTTTCTGTCTCCAATTATTTCTTTAAATTTTGCTACGAACTATATTCCATAGTCATTAAAATCCAATTTTGCCACATGCCGTCACGTGGCCGTATTTCCGGTGAACAGCATTGCACATGCCTGACAGCTTTAATGTTGCTATGAACAATAAAGTGGGTGAAAATCACAGTCCTACGACATGCCCTCGAGTTGCGTCGATGCTGGGGAAGACAACTTTTACCGGAAAATATTTGCCAGTGGAGTAAACTGATTCCAAGCAGAGCATGATCAGACAGAACATGCAGATCAATGGTTCACGAATCTGGTGTTAGAAAGGTGATTTTTGTGTCTGTAATTATAAAACATACAAATAAGTTAAATATCTGCAAGAAAACGTTTAGTCTTCGGGTTATCGTGGTTGTGTAAACCTAAAAAGAAACGTTTCTATTCGGAATAAAACAGTGCTGGCAACGCTATACACTTCGTGTACCTACCACTTTTTGGGAATGTTTACTGACAAAATCTTTATCCAAGGAGATCAAACGTTTCATGCCCATGAGAGAAGCGTTTCTGTTTGCAGAAACAAAACGTTCATAACGGTGCAGTTTTTACGATTTGGAATGCCTTTGTCCTCGAAATGCTAGAAAGTTGCGTATTCAGTGAATTGTTGACATAAACATGAATATTCCGATGAAAGTATCCTTTATTTTCCTAATCTAAAAATCTGTGTCTGGGGTTTGACAAGTTGCATTTACATGACACAAAGTACCATTCAGTTTCATCTCTGATCAGCTCCATTCCATTGGTAAAACTAATTTTATTTAAATCAACAATGTGATATTTGATCTTATATCTGCCATCAAATCGATCTATGGGTAACAATAAACTTCAAGATTTTCAAATGCTCGGTTATAACGAAAGAAACTTTGAACTCTTTGACCTTTTAGTTCCTTTCTTCGTCTTCGAGTATCTCTATTGTCTCGTAGTGTTTTAGCACTCTTCAGTTCATACAGCAAAACTTGAAGATCGTGTGGTGTCCAGAAATGTATGCAGTAATGCTATATCAGGTTCGTTTAATCTTATTTTTATAAAATTATACTGAAATCTTTTGAACGTAATGAGATATGGCACACATATGCTTGAGTAAAGATCCCAGTCGTCAACATAGTAGAAGTTTGTTTTAAATGTTCTTAACGCAAAAAGTGCTGTTGAAGTAAATTTATAGATGTAACTTGTATGGATACTGATAGACTGCAGCATTCAAAGTCTCTGATCACTTCCTGTATGTGATTCCACATTGAAAAACTAAACTTTTCTTGGAAGATTTGATTTCATAGAGGGTCACCATTTACGCGTTAACATTATCAAAGGAACTGTTGATTTTCTAAAGTCCATCGGTATATTTATTTTAGAAACAGATGATTGTAACCTAGTGGAGTGTAATCTATATCCACAATTCTTCTATATCTCTCGTCAATGCACGTGACTCCATTGCTATTTTAAAAGGAATTGTATTTTTCTCCACGTTTGCTCTAATTAATGCCTTCTTATTAAAAATGGCACATATGTTCATTAATAATTTTAAAAAAATATTTACTTCACATTTAGATTCGTCAAATGCTATTTAGGCAACTATATGTTCCTGAGATTATCGAGACTCTAGAAGACATTATTCATAAACTGATGGCATGATGATCAGATCAACTTCATGACGTACTGAGTGACTACCTCAAACATCACGTCATAATTTTAATTCTAAATTAATATTTTCGGGAAATGGAAAATAACGACAGCAATAAATGAACTATAGAAACATGGCTTAAAAACACTATACACAGAGACAATATTGCAGTTAAAGACTTGATAAGAATAGTTTTTCAAGATGCTTAATCGTATATGGATCATACGTGTTTTTCTTGGATGAAACCCGTGCCCGAAGAACCAGGGTTTCAACACACCCGAGGGATTAAGCGAATTCTGATATAAGAAAAATAATGCATGGAAGATATTCTCTCGTTAATATAAAATCTGAAAAGAACGTTAAGTTTTCAGATGTGTTGTAAACGTTCCCTGCTGAAGGAGACGATCCAGTTAGTTTACCGTCTTGCAAGAGAGCCAACTTGAAGGTCTATTGAGAAATAACTACTTCATAGGATCAATCAGCATAATATCTGTCGTAAAGCAAATACACGATGCTTGGCAAATAAATACATGACCTTGCACATGTTCTTACTCGCACTTTGATACGCAGACGATAATACATATCGGTTGCTGTGGAGCAGACGAAATGAAAATCACTTTGCATGCATAAAATCTTATACCGCTCCGAGTGAAAAAAATATATCTGGGGAAGGGAGAAAGTCATATTTCTCTACTTGGAAAATGTCTGTCTTTGATAGAATGGAGAACATAACAAGATTGTATGTTTTCAGTCAATACGTAAATTTTGCGGAATGCACAGTTATTTATTTTGGGTGCGGCTAGGAAAATGATAAGTACAGCAAGACACCAGCAGGGTATCAAAACCACATGAATTCTGATGTTGATGCATTGATATGGCCACATTCAAACACTTCGTCCAATAAACTGCGCACACAATTTTTATGCATGAATTCTCATTCTTATTTTTGAAGAATAAATGTGTGCATCATTGATGGATAAGACGCAGGAATGTGGAAATACATGTATCATCATCGGATTTTACACGGAAATCTTCCCCGGTTATGCTGTTATACTTATCTCTTTCTTCGAAGCCTCATCAGTGTCGGATTAAACCCCGTAAAGGCCCTTAGGCCCTAAGGCACTCGAAATATCGCCCCCCCCCCCTCAAATCATCTCCTAATACGTTTTATCAATATTATTTTGATCCGTTGTCGCGGGGTCCCTAGGCCATTGCCTACTCTGCCTATTTGGTAATCCGGCACTGAGCCTCACTCACAACAAAATGTACTTTGTGTGCATTTGGTAAAATTAAGCATTCGTGTTACGTTTTCCTGCCTTAAAGAAAGAAATATCACGAGAAAAGGTACCTTTTACTCAATGCTTATTATTCATTCAAAGCGAAAGGAATAACGAGACAAGCAGAAATGAGTGTTTCCCGCTCTTTTGTAATATCCAGAATCCATCAAAATGCAACAACTTAGTCGAGCATTTCGTCGACGATTTTTTTCCTACAGGAAAACAAAGAAAAAAGTTACGCTTGTCGATTTGCTTACGGGGTTTCATTTTGTCAGAATGCTTTTCTATTGAATCGAGTGACTGTCGCCTTTTGTACAGTTGGACAAGTTAATCAGCTTAAAGGGAACTCGTGCTGCTCCTTCATTCACTACGGAACTTTTACAATTTCTCTTGATGTTTATACTTTTTTTTTCGAATCTATTTTTTTATTTAATAATGGTGACGATATAAGTTATTATATGATAAAAACTTTCTCCGAATTCCTCAATTTTCTTGAAAACCCTGAATTTAGTGAATAATTATACCAGAAGAAAGCTCTATCGGTATGTGAATGATATTTTAAACGTGACCATATCTATCCTCACCATGTCATACATTCTATAATGTTGACATACTTAAGCCATCTCTTGAAGCTTTCTGTCTGACAAAATTATTTTAATAATGTTGAAATCATTTCTCAGTTTTCGGAGAAGTTTTGAACGTGCAGAATAATTACAACGGCAATGTATTTTAAAAATAACGTCGATGTTTTATGCTGGTGATAAGCTTTCTGCCCAGGTTACCTTCAAAACCTGAATTTTTTTTATTGTTTGACGGTTGTATTTGTTGTTGTATTTTTCATGCCCACATAGTTTTAGGTATAACTCTATATCTTTAATGGGATTTGTTTATTTTGTTACATCTGAGAGTCTGCAATTTTCCTTACTAATTTTAGTTTTAATTTTAATATAATAATGGTGGTTATTCAGTCAATGAAAAGAACAGCATCATCAACAACAACTACAACAACATCATCATCATCAACAACAACAACAACATACATTTTAAGTTCATCCTCCGAATGGGTCCAAGTTTAGGAAATATCACCACTAAACCTAACAGAAAAATAGTAGCTTTATTGTATTCGCAAATGTTTCATTCTTCCATTCAGCAAAATAAACGTTGACATAAAATGGTGCAATCTTTTCCCCAGTAGGTGTAGATGTCTTTAAGAGATACATTTTTTGTTAAATCTTAATTAGTTCGTTTCGAGACAAATTTTCAGTAAATTTAAAATTTCATCATTCTTTGGAATCAGATCAGGATTATCAAGCAACAAATGTTTGCATAGACTGGAGTATACTCCGTCCCCATAGCCGTATCAAGTTCGGATAGACAGAGTGATGAATGGAGATATAATGGTAAATTGGTGTGTGGATAAACAGATAGATGTGTACGACAAATAATGTATAAAACCTATATGTTGAACACGAAATTTATCATAAAGAATTCCTCATTCCTATCCACTCAGTCTGTATACTATCGCTTGTTTAGGGTTATTAAATGGTGCAACACGTTCACCAAATATTCATGGTGAACTGGAATTGATGTGAAGTTATAGGATGCCATATCCACAGTGAATTCGTACACAAATTCATGCAGTATAAAATAGTTTGCATAATCACACTCGGATAGATATATAGATAGATCAGACAACGATAAGGATAAACTAGGAGCCAAAATAACACCAAATATCAATATACATGTAAAGCTTACATAATCTTATGTACAGTGCGTTAATAACGTGGCGAGATTGGTTTAAGTGTATAGCGCAGTATTTTACACCTCGAGAGCACTACTGTTCGATTCTTGCCAGAAATAAACCTTTCTCTATATACTATTATACGTAACTATTTTCCATGGGTGATATGCGTCATTTGGCATTGAATTTTTTATCCTCTATTCTCATTTTTAGCAAAAGCCAATCTATTCTCTTTGGTCTCTCAGTCACAAACGTAGCATCTCTGGAGCTTTGGGTACACCTGACCACCCTCTGTGAATTGCTTTTTCGTTTGGCAAAATGGGAGAGTTGTTGCAATTGGCTTCTTGCGTCAAACTAAACGAGGTGCTGACGAATCACTTGAAATACACAGTTGAAATTTACCCCCCTCCCCGGTTTGGATATCCTGGCTCTAAAAGGCAAGGCATGTGCCCTGTAAAACGAAAGTCAAGAAATCCCCGATGTGATTTCAGCCTTGAGGTATAGTGAAAATTCTCCTGATATGTAAGATGTGCCGGAGTTTCAAATGCCATTTGATATGGAGTAATGTTAGCCACTGGCACCAATGTATGATGCCGTATTCCTTCCACTCAAGCTACTTGGCCCAGATATACTGCGATATTGACGATGAACCAACATGAAAGAAAGGGCGTTCTCAATTTATATGAAAACATTTTTAATTCCTGGCATAAAAACGGAACCGCAGATTTTCCGATCTTATCATTAACTTTGGGCCAATGAATATTGATTTGTTTCGTTATTTTTTCTTCTTTATTTTTTTCTGCTCCGTCCCTGTACAAATGTGTTAGTGTGAAAATTTTATATTGCGCATGTGTGATAGAATTAAGGATGTTTTTATTTTTTAATGTAGCCGTATCCGTAAACAAGTGGATTGCTGTAAAACTATTATTCTCGCCCTAACGCCCATTTATATGTAACGGAGAGAAACAAGTAAGACAGGGGCTCTCATACTCAAACCACTCTGAGGGCCGCATGAGAGTATTTTCGTTGGCCAAAGGGCCGCACCACCTTTATTATCTCTCATGACACATTGTCACGCCAGTCATTTTGTGGGCCACATGATACGGCTTGGCGGGTCGCATGCGCCCCGCGTGTCGCGTGTTTGAGACCCGAATTCCGTGTGATTCATTCATGTTGAACAATGTTTTTGCTTCCTCTTTTAAAACTTTTGCAACCAAGACATCATAGTATCCTCTGTATTAATACGCGTCCTCATTTCTTTTCGCATGATTGGTGGTGGGTGGGTGGTATAAATAAAAATCGAAATATTGACTTTGGTGGCGCTCACCAGATAATATGTACTTTTGAGAGAGTGACGTATGTAAGGTGAAGTAGTTCGCATTTAAAACATGCACAGTGGAGAGAATGTTGGCATATCTCTATGCTACATTAATGTAATGTGGATGATATTTCTTTTGGATATTGTACTTTTGGAAATTTTACATGATTTAAGCACACTGCTAACTAAAATGACTGCTCCCTTGTGTTAAAAAAATCAGTCTGAATTAGTATAAAGTGCACTATACATAGCAGCTGTTAAAATAGGGAAAATGAATTTTGCCAGACTAGACAATACCAGCTTCTGAAAGTGCAATGAATCAATTACCAAATATATAAAATGTAAAAAAAGTTATCGGCTCTTTTTTACACAATTGACCTCTGAAGTTCAGGAAGTGAAAATGACCAAGTAGAGCTAGCACTTTTTTGAAAGGTGCACATTTGAAGTAAGGCCAAGCTGTATACTCTATAACCCATAGTACACCCATCAATCATACACCAAAATAAAGGGAATTAAAGGTTCTTTGCATTATACCTAAGATATACAAGGTCTTTCTTAAATAGCCAGTATAACCAGTGAGGAAAGCCGGGGAAATTCTTTTTCTTTAAAATCCTAACCTATGCAAAATGCGAAACTGTATAGCGCCACCTTTACTTCGAAATGTAGATGGACTACGCCAATATACTTTTATTTTCGTGCACATCCTCCTGATTCTTGTTGTAAAATTCTCTCGTTACGTTAATTGGCTTGTAAATTATATTTGTTTAATATAATTCCAGACTTAAGTATTATCTACGCACTTCCCAACTTTGAATAAATGAATGTTAATTTAAGTAAATTATTTTCTTTAACAATATACATGGATAACAAAAACATTCATCAGTGTTGAACAATTTAGGTCAAGACAATCTTAGGCAAGTATGATCGAATTAGGAGTTTCTTGGAAAGACTATTGTTACGAGTTTATGCTCTTAAAATAAGTAACAGAAAAGAGTGAAGACAATAATCTTTTAAAAAGTTAGCAAATAATTTTCTCATAGAATACAAAGAGAAAAATGAGAAAAAAGAACTCACGGTTTTACGAACTAAATCCAAAGATAATCCAAGAAATAAAACACGAGTCCTATCAATGAAAAGTTCTAAGTGAATCACAGTTTAAATCCCGATGAAATTCAAGATAGAAGGCGATGACGTCAGTAATAGTCAGCGTTGTACTGATTGTCAACAGTCTCTTGTTGAATCACGGAAAATATTATTCCAGTGTTGAATTCCGTATAAATTCCACTAAATGTCTTTGTGCAAGAATTATCAGAGCACTTTTGCATTTCCAGAGAAAATAGTCACTTGATTTCAATAACTTGAAGAAAAAGAAAATTCATCCGAAACTGGTCACAGCATAATATAACTTAACCTGTCAGATGCTAAAGCACGACTGATAAAATTCCTATCAAAACACCAGTTATACGCCTAAGACGCAAAACAAATTCCTGGATGGGGGTCAAAAGTTCATCCTTCTGGACAAAATAGAAGTTTGTTTACCGATTGACACGTGCTTTAATATCACGTAGTCCAGGTATGACCTTGATTCAACTTAATGATTCTTGCTCTGAGAAAGAAAAATAAATAATTTAAAAAAGTTGTTTACCAAAGCTGTCACTGATTTAAGGTCAGCAACTAGTTACAATATTTCAGTTCTGGACAATGTCAAATTCAGTAAACAATGTTAAAATACAATAGCATGTAATGGAATTGAAGAAATTTAAATCTAACAAACAAACAATTAAATTAAATATACATAACACTATTCTGAATTTTTTGTATCATAACTTTAAATCGGGTTGGAACAGACTATTAAATTTGAAACCGTAGTGTTTAACGTGACTCTTTATTCATTTGTCAATATCGTTGTATGTTCAGTTGCTACAATGTGTAATACTTTAGAAATTTAATATATTCTACGATTGCAAAGGATGGAGAAAGAGCCATTAATAATAAAAAGTATTTCAGTTTATAACTAAAAAGATAGTACTTTGCACTCAGGCGAATAAATAATTCTTCATATAATTAAGCGTTAAGTTCTGTTTATGTAGGCCCAGACATTCCAATTTAATGTTGCCATCTATGTGGATTTAATTTAGTGGCAACTTGACCTTGCCTTGCCAGTCCAGGTGTATATTTTCATCTGATGCTAGCTGATGGTAAAACGTTTAGTTTGAAATGAACAATATACTGTTGATAGAGAATACACGTCTGGATGGTGTCTAATTCGAGCTGGATACGTATGGTTCATTTATAAATTTCAAAGCGATATCATTTTAAAAAATATAGCTATTATTTGACCACAGGGGAAATTAAACTTAAAAATCAAACAATTTTTTTTGAAACTTTTATTCCTGTAAATCTCAAAATCACATTCCTACAATTTATAACATTTACTCCTAAGCTCGTGTCAAGTTTTTTTTCAAGTTTTATGGTTTTTAAATATAATAACAGATATTTTCATTGTTTTGTTACATGTTTTAAACAGAAATACTATGTTAATTGTTCTGTGCTTTTATAATGATTGCTTGTGAGTTGTTGGAACATTTTACTTTTGCCAAAAATGATATGCTTACGTATGTCAGGGTCAAACAAATACTTAATCACTTAAAATTTATTTTTTGAATCCGATTTTAAGGGAGAAGACCATATCAGTGTGTACGTGTGCGTGTGCGTGTGTGTGTGTGTGTGTGTGTGTGTGATGGCAATTAGATGTACAAATGTATGAAATCAGCATCATTAAAACTCGTGATCTGAGATATATTTCCTTCTAATTTACGTACATTGAGTCATAATTACAGTTTATAAAATGTGCACCTGAAGGCAATAAATTTAAAAGATAAACTAGAAGGTGAAAATAAAACAAAAATTTCAAAGAGTGCCATACATGATATTGTCAATGCGTTTTGATTTACATAAATATTTAAATGTGTTATACTAATTGGATAAGTCTAAACATTGTCCCATCTTATTTTGCCTCCTCCCTCCCTCCTCTCTCTCTCTCTCTGTATATATGCACGCATGCATTGTATGTATGTATGTATGTATGTATGTATGTATGTATGTATGTATCTATGTATCTATGTATAATTCCTACCCGTCGATCATCAATCTCATATGATTTGTTTGGTTCTCTAATGACGAACGTTCGGCCCATCTCAGTGTCAGACCTTCCATAAGTTATAAGTTCTACTTCAAATGGTGAGAGAGAAAAATTATTAGTAAATGTCAAAAAATATTATTAGAATGGATTTATTTTCGTGAATGGTTGGTCCTGCCGAAATTACTTGTAACGTACTTGCAATGAATACCTTTTACGGATACACAGATCTGGTAATAATTCTTATTATGTGCTCATTTTTTTTCAGCGTTAACTTTACATTGTCAGAATCGTTCAATATTCCCCGATACTGAACGCGCGCGACAATACACATATAGCGTTCACGTGAATAAAGGAACTACTTTCTTTTGTAAACAAACAATGGACTCAGACGCCAGCACTTTTGATTTGTAAAAAAAATAATGTACACTCGTGTAAGAGGCTCTTTACGTTGTGGTTGTTTAAATTTGTTTATGAATGAACTAAAACATGTTTCGTGGACTGCAAAAAAAAAAAACAGCTGTTTTGGCACATTCCGCGTTGATACAATGTTTCGGATTTAGGCTAGCTACATTATATAAACGACGAAAATTAGGTCCTTACAAATAACATACAAGTTATTAGGCATAAACTGTTTTCTTTAGCTGGTGATAAGAATGGCAAAATAAAATATACTTGCAGTTTTACATCCTGAATTTCCTCAAAATGTATTTTCTTAATTCTGCAAATCCGAATTACATGAGCCATGTCATAGGTTTTCAATCTGGATTACACATTTCGAAATTGTGCTGTAATTTTGATGATAAGTGCAATTGCATCCTCCTTATTGCACTCAAAATGAAATAAGCATTAAATTCCATAGCGTCTTTTTGATAATTGCAATTGAAAGACTTCATATTTTTCCCACATTATGATTTCAAACAGTCAATGACAGAAACAGACACATTTGCAGACGTAAACACGCTTCTCCCGCTCCACTTCAATCCGATGTATTTCATGTATAATTTGCACAGATGAATCCAGTCCAAAATCACAAACTTTCGTCGAATCGAAACAAAATACCAAAATATATTCATTCCAGATCAAATGGAACAGTTGTTGCAATGCGCATTCATTCACAATATGACTGCAAATTTCAATTTTAACTACACACGCCATTTTCTTTCGAAAGTTATGTCGAGCGCGCGACTAAGTTCAAATTTATCTGGGCGGAGTTATGTGCGCATTAATAATGATGTCATTGTGTAATGACAAATCTGCGCTTGTGTATTTAGTTTGGAATACGGCATTCATTCATTTACGTTGTTTCTTGTGGTGTATTTTGTTTATATAATTAAACCTTAGGTAGAATAAAAAATGAGCATATAATAAAAAGGTTACTGCATTTGTATGGGAAAATATGAACTCGTTTTGTTGGAAGGATATACTGCACTCACAAGTTCGTGCAGTATTCCATGCCAAAACTCGTTCATATTTTCCCATACAAATGCAGTAACCTATAAATATTTCGTTAACATCGTCATCGTGTTGCAATCATGCTTGTATTTTATTTTTTGTCCTGACAAATTTTAGTTTCTGGGACACTTAAAGCCTAACGAGGAAGATGAGACGATGTGTCGTATGCATTATAGATCCTCACAATGTTCGCCTCTACGGTATTCTTGACAGTAAGCCAATAATTTTAGAATTGGACCGCTTACTTCAAATGATTTTATATCTATATTATTAGATAAAACTTTAAGTCGTTTGTCCGTTAAAACGTTTTAATTTTAAAGACGGATAGTACGAAGTACCAATTTCGCTATTTTGCTTCAAATCAACCTAATTCTTCGGACATAAAGCATTGCTCTTTTTATGTTTTATGATTTGCCTTCCAAGACAGGATACAAATTTCAAACAAAGAAGCATGTGCATTTCTAAGACCATTTTTAGATGAAGGAAATGCATGTGTGTTCCAAGACGATTTAATCCATAATTTGTAATCTTTGTGGAACGAAAACGACTAGGTAACCATTATCAATGTGTTTAATGCATTTTCATATACGTGTTGGGATTATGTTTATTTAGAATAATATTTGTTTTTATTGGAATCCTTCACTCGGTTGATATTGCTTCCAAAACTTGACCCACGTTCTTGATGGAATGGGGAAATAAATGCTGGAAATTGATACACAGAAAATGCTACAGTATCACGGAGTAAACCTATGGTATGTGCTATTTATATTTACGGACCTTTCACTGATTAAATAGATGGTAGTCATTATTTGCTGGATTATCGGTAATTGGTGATGGATAGATCAAAACCAAGTAATTAACTCGTATTTTAGTATGTATGGTCGTTGAACCCAACCTTATTCTCAGAACTTTATGGCAGAATGGGCGAGTTTTATAAAATAATCTCAATGAAATTCTTAGTATAACACTGTCCTAGAACATTCTTATCTTTAAATTTGTAGTAATTAGAGATATGAGTACACTGTGTATTAGGTGTTTTGTTGCATACCGTATAAAGCAAGGAAACCGGTACAGGAGCGTAATTAACATGATAAATATGTGGGCTGTCGTTTCATTGGCGGACAGTTATTATGATGTTAGCGGGGTGATAGTGATATTGTCTGCTGCCTTAATTTGATTGAAGCTAAAATGGGAACAACGAACTTCAGTCTCA
>CM068824.1:153002423-153117764 GCA_028554795.2 Sinohyriopsis cumingii
ATTTAAAACATTTAGCAATCCAACGACGAGTTTGACATCATCGATGCAAATGCCACAGTGTCCGTTACTCGTATTTATCTTCATAGGGCAATAGGGCACCGGAAGTTGCAAAGTGTTATGAGCTAATCAAGTAATTACTATCATCACGAGTATAGTCAGAATTTACATCGACAAAGAAAGCCCGTGCCAGAGAAAACAGATACACCGGAACGAAAGAATCTATGGGGTAACATTAGAAAATTGTACAAATTCAAACAAAAAAGAGAATAAGATACACTTTCTGAATAATCAGGGATTTTTAAGGAGACTATGTGTGGACCCAACAAGATTGAGAAAATTATAGAGGCGTTGGCCCTTTGTTACACCTTGCATTTCTATCCACAATTTGTCGATGATATCTCCTGTTTCGAGGACTCGATTGTCCGGTCAGAAAATACATCTTTTTAACATTATTATTAAACATCAAAAGATCTATCAAAACAATTACTACTGCGAGAAATGTGGCAAATGCTGTAGCAGAAAGGAGCAGTATTTACATTATGGATATACGTAATTACTGTTTGGTATCGGGTTGCTGGTGTCCACAGGAAAAAGAATGGATTCAACGTTCCACATGCGGTTAGGGGATTTTGAGTTCAGCTTGTTACAATCGACATAGAGTGAAGCAGTTTGGACAAAAGAAAAGTTCTTGTGGATTACTGGAAACATGTAAATATGTATACAGGGAATACGTTTAAGTTTGAAAGTTTCCATCGTTTGTCCGAGGAAAAATCTTTATCATATCTGTCATCAACTTATTGATTGAGATCATTGGTGTTATATTCTCCAATGGATCAACGAACTGGATCAGAGGCTGGACAACGACAAAGACAACAACAAGCAAAGGAAAATACGAAACTCTCTATTGAGTACAGCATTAAGATATTGTTACTTTTAATGTTCACTGAATAACATGAAGCTTGCTGGGACAACATTCAGGAACCTCTAGAAAGCCAAAGTTGGAACTGTAGCGTTAAAACGGACGGGAATGTTTTCTGGTGGACTCAACATCATTCTCTACTCTTCAAAGTAGTCATTTGCCTCCACTGACTATGGAAACAAAGACGGCTTGGGTCCATAAGGTAAATGTCACAGTCACGCTACAGTCATTGCCCACAACCTGTTCGGGAACAACAGACAGTTTATCCTGAGACGTTTTGCAGAAAAATGTACGAAATAACAACAAGAGGAGAAAATATTGTAGGTATGATGTCAGCATTCGATGACTTTGTTGAGGAAAATTTTGACATATCTTTATCAGGCACATTAGTATTGATACACTGAAGGAATCGTCTACAGTCAACACTGTTTGCTATACACTGTCAAGATGTACGTGACTAAAAGATTCATTAGTCCCTTGCCTATACAACGTAGCCAATACTCCAGACATTATTCGAAACATTTATGGATGTCTATGCCACAACGTACGAAAATAACACCAATACGGATCGTGTTTTGACAGAATATGTTATTTTTCTTCCTCCTTCTTAGTTACTGTGTCCATTACCTTTATAATGAAGACACCCAAATAAAGCGAGTCATATCTCCTGCATAAAATGTCCTATATTGCGTGTTCGGTCTTGGAATTAAAGGTGTCTGTGGTAATGGCTGCATTGTCTGTTCTCAGAGTAATCGATGAAATGTTGGATTGTCAAAGATGGGAGGCATTGTATCTCTACCATTAATATGTTGATTTCAGGACCGTGGTGTTAAGGTGAAACTGAATTCATGAAATGTTTGATTGAAAACAAGCAATAACTCCTGCTTGGTCATCCTCCGCAGCTCGTCATGTGCTGTTGCAAAGAGTGGCAGTCTGCTTAATCGTTACTCGTTTGTGAAGAGTATTCCTTGCAAAGATCACTGACTCCAGTCAACTAACTTGTTATCTTGGACGACAAGTTAAGTAAGGAATAAGCAAAAATCAAACTATGGTTTATGTACAAATCGCATAATTGCAACGCGATGTTATTGTTGTAAAGCAAAGCGCATCACATATTACCTTAATAATGTATCAAATAATTGTTTAATGTAAAAAATATTCAACGAGAATATTGTATATTTCCAAACTAAACAGCTAAAATCGTTTCTAAGGAAGTCCAACATTTTTACTAAATTGACCCATCAAGTAAATATCTAAATAATTACTTAGAATAAATTGCTGAATCGTCCATGAATTATACAATTTTAAAGATATGAATCTGTTGCAAAATAATTTCAAAAAAAGAATCACAGAGTTAATTATGTGAAAATGAGTATATGTTTTCCATGCAGATACGAGAAAATGTGATTTTCCATTTACGACTACAATATCACCGATTATGCCTAATATTTACTTATCTATCGATCAACTCAATTTCGCCCAGATAACTTAGTTCCTCGTCTTTTTTAAATCCTCTCTCACCGACGATAATGTCCATAATCATCCGATTGAGACATTTTGTAAAGCAAGATGAAGATGCTATCTTTTTATTCTTTGTTTCTTGCGCAGGAAACATATATACCGTAAATAATTTTGGAACGCTTTGTTCCTTGCTGCCACCTATCGGCTTAAAGGGAAGACAACTGGCTACGATCCCTCGACAATATTTGCCACATGCTTGTTTGGGCACAAAGGCATGTAGAATAGTACGTTCAGTAGATTATTTGCAAAAACAAATTGAAATTCAAAAATTAGTTAATAATGAAAATGTTAGAATATCCGTGTATAACCTACTAACATCGGGCTTTGTTTGTGTGCGTGGCTTCTTCTATATGAAGCAGTGGACCCCAGATTTCATCATTGTAAAGTCTGAAAACTTACACTTTAATGTTCGTTTGTCCCAAAATAATGCTTCATCGTCTACATCTTCCAGACACTGGAGAGGCTCTCTTTACTTTCAGTCATTCAGCGGAAAGAGGGGATGAAGGATGAAAATTGTAATTAATAAAAATGAAATACAAATTCATTGGCTTAAGATATTTATCGTCCGATATATTAAGCCTGTATTTACATGTTAACATCAACATACATCATTAATCAAAATTCCAACTCAAGAACACAACAGAATTTTAATGTTATTATGTACAGCAGTATATTTCTAAAAAGCAACTATTTACGCTTTTGATATTAATTTTAATCCCATTACCTCTAGGGAAGCATAAAAAGTAAGTTAAAATTAGTTAAAATTAATAAAGATAAGACTGTATACAAATACATTTAATACCTTTTGAAAGAAATGTCGTTTTGCATGAATATGTTCTCAAGGCCCTTTAAAACTGATTTTGATGATTTGTTGAAATATAACTCGTTGTTTATATACAGACATGAAATACAATCATTTAAATAAAAATATCACTGAAACTGAACCATGTGTCTTTCCCAAATACCTGCTGTTTGTCGGATGTTCACAGGTTATGTCACGTGATTCTGTAGGCGGAGGGATCTATTAGGCGGAGGGATCTATTATCTCGCGTAAGGTTTATTGTCCGCATACGTCACATTGTTGTGTTCATTAAGCTGAGAGGCTGTTAAAAGTGATGCGAAGTTATGAGGCGCCGTAGCGGACAAAAGTTGGTCCAATCAGAACGTTGCCGTTGAAATTTTAATGTCATATGTCCAGAATTCCAATTTCACGTGTTGCATCAAACATACTTGTCCTCAAAATTCCATTTTTGTGGTCGAGATTTTAGACTGCGTCTGTTTAATTAAACAGTAGTGGTTGAAAGTTATATTTTCTATGTCAATGTTTCAGATTGTTTCGTTTGAATTGCACGGTGTTGGTTCAAATTTCAATGTCATACGTCGAGAATTCCTAATTTACGTATTGGTTCAAAGAGTTTATGTTGAAAGTTCCATTTCATATGTTGAGTATTTAGATTTCATCTGTTGAATTACACAGTGCTGGTTGAAAATTATATGTCCAATGTCGAGTTTTTAGATTGTATCTTCTGAATAACACGGCGGTTGTAGAAACTTTATGCCATATGTTGAGAGTTTCAATTTAACATGTTGAATCACATTGATTGTGCTGAAAGTTCCATTTCGTATGTTGAGTTTTTAGACTATATCTGTTGAATTACACAGCGGTGATTGGACATTTTATTGTGGTTGTCAGAATTGTCATTTTTTATATGGTGAAATGATGTGTTGGTGTTAAAAGTAACATTACATAATGTCCACTTTAACAATTCAAAATAATATCGAGTATTAAGATACATCATTCGTGTATTCAATTATGAGGCGCCATTACGTTTCATGCATTTACAGTTTGAAAGTTATCATTCACAGGTCGAGAATTACTATGAATTTCTTCGCTAGAGGTCGCTCTAGTGAACGGACCGCGTTATTTTTAAACAAGGAGGCTGTTTCTCGATGCTTTGAAATTCAACAGATGAAAAATAAATACTCGCCATATGAAATGGAACTTTCATCATAAACAGTTACATACAACGTGTGAATTAGGGATTCTCGACATATGATATTGAAATTTCAACCACCGCTATGTAATTCAAAATATACACTGTAAAACGGTGACATAGGAAATAGAACTTTAAACCACCACCGTATACTTCAACATATAAAATCTAACATCTCAATCTAGAAAATGTAACTTTAAAGACATGCAATTTGATTTAACACTTGATATTGGATTTCTCGACATACGACACCGAAATTTCAACTGTAACTTTCTCATAGGATCAACTTTTATCCCCTACGGCGCCTCATACGAAGTTCTGAAAGTTGTTAGAAAGTTTTGGATTTAAGTTTGAATGTAATTTGATTTCATATGAAACAGTTACATGTCTTAGCATGTGAAAGCGCAAATACAAAAAAAGTTTGTTTTCTTTGCCGCGAACAGATGGGTAATATATAACGAACACTCTAAAACACATTTTCGACGAAAAAGTTCATTTCCGTGAGATAGGTATTCCCTCTTATTTTTGCAGCTGTGCTTGGTAAAGTGATTGGAAAATGTTTGTAAACACATGTTGCTAATTTGAGTACTTAATTTTAGGGAGACGATAGAGATGTTCAATATTTCCCGCCACGTGCCTCGTAACGGATAAACAAGACGGCACTGTTTTCCGTTACAACAAAGTTGATAAGACATTTTAGAGACTGTTTAAGATTTTACTTATATCCCTCTTTCAAGGTCGTCTAAAGTGCAATACAAATAATATCTCTTAAATATGACCACAATATGTGAAACCAAAAGCAAATACATTAAGCAAAAATAACAAACACTTTACAGCAGAGGCGTAGCTATGATATTTTGCGCCCGGGGACGAACTATAAAATTAGCGCCCCAGCCCCCTCCCCGTTTAATCACATTTTTGAATATTACCCTTGTTTACTTATTATAATGTAACGTTGTAAGCCTCATTTTGGCGCCCCTGTACCTTGGCGCCCGGGGACATATGCACCCCCTGCCCCCCCCCCAGCTATGCCTCTGCTTTACAGACCTAGATTTCACGAATAAAACATAAGCCAGTACTTAAACTTAAGTTCAGAAATCAATGTTATGATTGGCTGAAATTAAAATTTGACTTAAAATTGTCTAATCAACTTTCCGTAGTTTTTACGTCCTATCGTGCTAAAAATATTTCCAGTTGTTTTATTCAATACATGTACCATGTACAATCGCTTATAAGTCGCGTCCGAATGAAAAAAAATAGATCCTGATCCGCTGTCGCATAAGTCACTAGCAAAACCAGGATCAATGTTGATTATTCTATTTATTACTCCTAGGAAAATGCATAGACTAGTTCTTCCGGTGCATGATGCAACGTCATACCTGCGTCTGTGCAATTTGGTGTTAGTTTCTACCTTTATGAGCTTATAATTGGTGTTCCAGATCTTTATTTGGAAGTTTTACAGATACATATAACAAGCAAGATCGAGTTATTGTTCTGCATGGAAGAGGCATGATTGCCTTTTGACAACACTTGCATGGCAGGGTAAATAAAGTCATTGTACAATTGTGTAACTTTGCTATGGCTACATCATCCTGTAAGCAAAACGTCCCCATTTCCATCATCACTTGACCGTACTTTCACAATATTCACGATACACGTTAATTGCAACACATTTATCCACTTAAACGAGCAGTGGTTGAAGTGGAGTGCTCTGCAAAATGGCAGCTTCGCACTAGTCGACCTAGCTGCATGTACGTAATCTTTAGTCAAACTTTAAGTGGAAAAATAACCTTTTGTGGGTTTTTTCTTCAAAATTCACTGACAGCTATTTCGGCTCTTTGTACGATATAATCATGGAGACTTTTAACTTGTTTATGGTCGTTTCTTAGGAACCATTTTGCTTTCTAACATCAGAAGCTCACTATTTGGAAAATGCTACAGATCTTAAACACCGTAATCGGTCTGTTTTTGCTCTAATTAAAGACTTTATTTGAAAATGTCATCATATTATTAATATGTGATATTTTCGTTGATAGTAAACATTTCATGAAAACTGGATGAAATACAAGTTATAACAGCATGAATTTGTATATGGTAAATAGCTATCTGGCCAAGGTGACAGACCATTTTGTTGTTTCTTGGACTAACGTCGTATATTGTCCTAGGACATGTACGACCCTGTCGGGCGTGCGATTTTGCGTTTATTTTATCCATTGAGTCCACATTCACAATTCACCGCGTCTGACCCTTGTCTGCATCCAACCAGCCATCCGCCCGCCTCCTTCCGTCTTTCAGCTGTTATTCTGTTATGTCAAATATATGACCAGTTATCTATTTGCGTGGGGTGTCCTAATCCTAACGCCTAAAAATGCGATAGTCACATTACTGAACCGAATATTTCTGAGTTGTGAATTTGGATCAACGTCGCTATAGATATTCTGGCCATGTGCAACGAATTAAAATTGTTTATGCGCACGGCGCACTAATGAACTGATTGTGAGGTGTTACACAATGTTCGGCGGAGGTCACGTTTGAGAAAGGCATGCCCAGTGCGTCAGCGGCAGGGGGTCATTGACTGAAACGTCAGTGATATATTTTTATATCAAATTTCACCCAGTTGTTTAAGTTAGGATATTCTAATTGACCAATTTGTTAACAAAATATTTTAAGTGTAAAAATCCATAGTTTAAAATTTACTTAATTCAAACAAGTTTGGCATTTGATGTACATAGCGTACTTTAATATTTCCAAAAAACATTATCCAATCCATGAGTACAAGTTACCTCTCTCAGTTAGTGATCTAGTGCATTGTATCATATAATTGCATAGTTATGTCTTAGATGGTGTCTCGAAATGTCGAATTTGAAGTTTAAACATTTATGAAAGATAAAGCTCAAGAATCTAAATGGCAAACTCCCATACAGTCAGGTAATTTAGAGTAGCTTTTCGCTGGAGAGTTCTGCTCTTGGGGTCTTCTCCCAGGCTTCTGTCTTCAGGCCCTCTATCTTTACTCTGCAGTCTCTGTGTATAGCAGCCCTGGATTTTTCCGCTTAGTGTTAGGTGGTTGTCGATGATTTCACCGCCATCGTACATGCCACTTCTCCGGGCATGCACGCCTATCATCCGCTGCGTCTGGTTACATTGTGTAGGTTCCCTCAGTGGCATGTGTTAACACCTGTCCTTCCACTTGTAATCCGAGACTTATAGGGGGTTTGGTAGGTTGGTTATCATCTGTGCCGTGCTGATTCTTATTCCGATTGGCTAAAATCTACAGAGATTTATTTTAGGACAGCACTCAGTTCCCCTATACTCTCGGATACTGGATCTGGCTACAGTCATTAATCCCGATCAAGCGCGCACAGTTGCATGACTTCACATTGCGTCATGCGAATGCTGAATCTATTATTGCCTTCTCCCTTGAAAACTAACCTCCTGTCGTATTATCCCGTGGTTCAGGTCAGGTTGGCTTACATCTGTTGCCATAAGTAACACATGACGGTACACCTCACTCCTTCTGGAAAGTCTTCTCTGACGGATCAGGCGTCAGAGAAGGCAGATGTCAAGAGGCGCATGGACAGTGCAGGACATCAGCTCATGTGCAGCAGAACCTGACGGCCATCAACTGCATCCGGACGCTCCAGACGTCTCTACAATGTCGTGCCACTGGATTCAGATAGGTCTAGACGAGAGAGTGAGGGTGAGTCTAAGCAACTTTCCCTCACTTACTTCCAACTCATGCGCATGTCATTCCCTTCCCCCACCATATACCTTCACGTTCTATGGCGATGTGCGAGCGGCAGAGCAGCACCTGTGGATATCCTCACAGCCGTAGCTGAAGCCCTGCACACAGGCGACTAATGGAATACGGTCACTTTTCACTGGACCGAACCATAAGTGGAACTCAGCAGCCTTCTGTGTGACTGAACTGACCCTTTTGAAGATCACACTGCTCACACCTGTACCAAAAAGAAGGGTCTAACAAGGGTGATATCACCATAGCCTGCTTCACTTTAACACCGGTCAGCATACCGCTTCTGACGAAGATTCCAATTTAGCGGTCGAAAATTGATATTAAAAAATATTACTCACAAGGCAACACTATAGAGAACAGCTTCTGGGAAAGAATGCAATGCTATCATATGAATGTTTGGAATATAATATCGTCATGACAGGTATGAGGTGGGGTATGTTCTCAAAGTTTTGTACCTTCCTTTTCTAGAAGGGGCCTCGAGTGGCCGACTGGTCTAAAGCGCTCACCGTTACGGATCATTGCCATCTCACCTCTGTCTGCGTGGGTTCGATTCTCGGATTCGGCTAATGTGGGTATGTGAGAAAGCTTGCCAGTAGCTTCTCGTGGGTTGGTGGTTCTTTCCGTGGTTTTCACAGGTTCTTCCTCCATCGTTAATACTGACCGCCATGTATAGCCTATCGTGTGCTGAAAAATGGCGTTAAACTCTACAACAACAACAACAAATCCTTTTCTAGAAAAGTGCACCATGGTTCAAATCAAGACAAACTTAATCTAAATGTGTATTACTAATATAATCAGACTTATGTCGTGGAAACGGATTGGAAAATTTAAAAAATCAACAAAGAAAAATGTCCACATCAAGAATAGAACATTCTGACGTTTCAGCTGAGTGGAATGATGATGAAAACAAAATCCTTGCTACGTGTTTACTGTGACTTGAACATTACATGTACTGTGTAAACGCATACGCTATTTTAGACGATTGCCTGATAATGTGGTATGAAACTTGTGATATATCATAAACGGATTTGATAAAGGCATACTTTAATTAGTGAACAAGCTTCCCCCGAATAATTTATGTTGCGGTTTTCTTTACAGTCTAAGTGTAAGTAAAGGTCAACAGTAACTTTTACAGAAATACCATTCAACTGAGAACCTCACTCTCAAGAATTTGACAGCTTTGATTTATTATTGAACGATTTAACGAGTTACGAATATATCCAATTTTATATAAATTAGTTTCATATGATGATAATGATGTTATGTATTTTCTTTACATTAAACATTTGAAATGACTCTTAAGGTTCCTCTTTACAGTTTTACGTACTTAAGGTTCCTCTCTACAGTTATTACGTACTTAAGTGTCACGTTTTCCTGCCCGCGATTACGTAAGTCAGGAACAAAGGAATGGGTTAGCGAAATGAGTATGTCGACCCTGCACTGTTACGCCGATTTTGTTTGTACAAGAACCCTTCGTTAGGTGTTGACCCTAGCATATAGATGTTAAAAGCTTTGTTCTAAGAACAAAGGACCCTCAACGCTATTGTAAATCTCTCCGCTTGACAGATGGCCTGCGGCTCGTCTGTTAAACTGAACCGACTGGGGGTAGAATTGATATCCAATCAGAACTGAGGAAGGGTTGGGTCATCAATTCGAACCAGAACTTAACAGTCATTTGAACTAACAACGAATTAGTGATTTGTAAGCCGTCGTACTGGTAAAGCAGAATATAATTCACTCCGAGGGAGCCACTCGTGATTTGGCGGGAAAACTCTTAGTATATTCTAAGGACAGAAAGCTTCGTAAAGGTCAGTGAGTTATTTGCTCGATTGTTGCAGAATGTTACGGCATTGTAATTGTAATTAAGTGCAGTATGTATATTTACTTACTAGAATCGTTTGCACGTAGAATTACCCTTGTATTGTTTAATTTACATGCGTACTTGAGAAATGAGCTATGATTATGTAGATTGCTCGCTCGTCAGAATTAATACTGCATTTCGCTATTTAGCTACTTCGTAGTAAACTAGTGTATTTATTCATGTGATATTCTAGATTTTGCCATTGTGAATTAAATGGTAGCTTGTAAAATGATTGCAGTGTGTAAATTTAAATAATTTGAATATTTGTGTACACTTGTGGGAGTGTAATGTACATAAATGCGTCGGATTATTGTGATATTGTTGAGAATAATGAGATTAAGAATATATATATATATTGATGTGACGCAATTTAGTGATTTCTGTATGATAAGTAGGATACCGCTCTTATTACAACGTTGTTTTTATAAGAACGTGTGTGTTTCTCGATGTGCACGAATGCGTGACCAAAGATGTAGATAACCTTGATCTGATGATTGATTGATTGTTGATTTAGTGTGAGCGAAATGGCTAACACAAATGCTAACGTCCTTGTGTTTTTCGTAGGAAGCTTTTGGGGACAGAGTAGTGAAGTCCCGAGTCTCAGAGAGACAGGATAGAAATAGGCGGAGAACGCCGGAAGGAGAAATAGAGAATAGAATTAGGCGGGGAACAAGCTTCGTTGAAGGAAAGAGAGAAAGAAAAGGAGGAGGAGAAGGGAAGACAAAAGGGGAGGAGGACAGGAAGAATCGGAGAACGCCGGAAAGAGGAAAACAATTGGTGTAGTAAACTCAGATGAGTAGAAACCAAGTACAGGGGAAAGCCATCTCACACTAAAATCACGTGATGAAATAGGTTGTCACATGGTCGAGAGGAAGCAGATTGGTTGAGAACTTAATATCGTTTAATTTGTATTATGTATTAAATTGTTATTCTTTTGGATTTCACCCTTGTGTTCTTAATAATTTAATTGTCGGTATTGCTGACTGGGGGCTCGGAGCTTTACCTCTCTCTATCACTAATTTCACTTCCTACAAAAACGAGCCAGGGTGGGAATTCCTCAGTAATTCAAATAAATATTGGGAGCATCCCACCCCAACGCATAACAGGGAGTCACATAGAACTTCACATTAAGGTTCCTCTCTATAGTTATTACGTACTTCTGGGAGAGGGATCCTTGTAAGATGCAGCTTTTTGCAATGGCAACACGCACATCTGAAAGTTGGCATACTTCTATGCTACTTTCATGCAGTGTGAAATGTCATCACGTGGCAATTACGAAGAAACTATGTACTTTTCAAAGACTACAGCTGATCAAAATGGCTTTTCCCGTGTGCTTGAAAAATGAAGCTCAACCAGTCCGAGGCACTTTAATTTTAGCAGTTACTAAAATAGGGAATTTTTTTTGCCAAATTAGACAATAACAGCTTCTGAAAAGGCAATAAAAGAACTACAAAACATAGAGAAAGTGAAAAAAATATCGCCTCTTTTTTCTTCCAAATTTATCCTTTAAAGTCAAGGAAGTGAAAATGACCAAGTCGAGTTAGCAGTGTTTTGAGATGAGCATATCTTAAGTGATACCAATGTGAATACTCTATAACCCAAATTACTCCGATCAATCGGACACCAAACTAAAGGCAATTTAAAGTCATTTAGACAATACATAATATATACAAGGTCTTTTTTAAATAACCAATATAACTAGTAAGGAACACCTAGGAATTTGTTTTCTTTAAACATCAAACCCTATACAAAGTACAAAACTGGAGAGCGCAACCTAAAAGAGTCCTAATTTGCAAAATCAAGGCTAGAAACGCCATGATCATTATATTATGAGGTCATTGATGTATTTCATGTGTTACCTAAGTGATATATTGGTAACCAACCTGAACTGGCAAGCAAGCCAATATCAGAGGCCGGTAACCAATAAAATCTCACTGAAAAAAACTGGTCAAAATCAGGGCCGGCTTAGGCCGATTGGACCGATTTGTGCCACTCAGGCCCCGCGCTCACGGCAGCCCCGCGCATTAGTAATTTTGAAAAATATATCTATAGAGAAAAAGTAATTTTAAAGCTATGGAAAAGACTTTTAAGTTCAATATCATATAAAACTTGTTCGAAAGTTTATTTCTAAATGCCGTGCTCATATGGAGCTCTGCGAGCAAATCCAGGGGGCCCCTCCAAAATGATCCAAATGGGGTCCCGCATTTGCTAAGGCCACTACTGGTCCAAATATTCATTTTTCAAAATGTTAAATACTCCGACATTTCGCAATCGACCGTTCGTACGTAATTTAAGCTACGTATTCGTGATTAAAATCCATTCTCAACGTGATTTAAGCTACGTGTTCGTGATTAAAATCCGTACGTAACTGGAACAATAAAGCTGCGTCACACAAGACATCCTGCAGAGAATGGGTACTAAAACTGCAGACATACAGGTATTATTATTATTTTTAAATCCCACAAGAAATTTCTTACATTTTCTTGTCATCTCATGGTCTCAGCCACAATTCTATTCAGTGATCAATAAACCATATTTAGTGCCATGTGGTCACGTGGCCCCATATTATAACTACCGTCTAACACATGCCCCGTAGCTGTGATTTTGTCGAGGTCATTCAAAGGAACGATAATGAAAGTCAAACGTTCTGCCTCTGGTGCGTCGACACTGGAGAGGATATTTACACAGAAAAGAAGGATCGTTACAGGAAACATTGATTCCAAACAGGACATGCACGCACCGGACGTGTATATCCGTGCTGCGCAAAGAAGCTGGTGTGAAGGTTGTGATTAAATTATCATGTCTTAAGTCGGAAACAGCAAGTGTAGAAACGAAATATAAAGACATTTCTTTTGCAAGAACTACAAAGATTTACGAATGGGGATACCGAAGTTGTAATTATGCACAGACCTTTGAACGATCACAGAACACTACTTAAAACAAAAGTGAGTTGTGCTATAAAAAATAAGTTTCGATGCTATTCGATATTGGAGAATACCACAGCGATAAACTACATGAGACAAAGAGACGATGACTTGCTTGCTAGGAGATTAGATTGGGATTAATTTCATCGGCTACATTTGTTTATCCATGTTCAAAGTTGCATCCGACGTTGAAGCTGTAGTCTATAGAGCATATTCATTGTAACAATCTAAATTAAAACATATATAAGACGCCGTGATTTCGCAAGACACCTTTTCTCAAAATAAAATCATGGGGGTGAGGTGGATGTGTGTTAAGCATTATTTATGTAATAAATATTTGGAAGTCGAATTACTAAGCTAGATTAGAAGAGGTGCTGAGGTTTATTAACATCATCATCATCATCATCATCATAATAATCAACATAGACCTTGAAATGCCATCGCATCTTGGTCTAATAGATAAGGGTCTACGTTATTGAGTCCACTGATTACAAATAATAAACCGCATAGACCCAGATAAACCGCCTATTTATGTGACGGCACATCTGGATCAGTGCAGTTTGCATCTGGAATCGACTTATAAGCGAGCATACATAGCATTTCTTTAATCCAGGCTATGAATGATTGTATTCGTTCATAATAAAGCAACTGTTATACAGATGAGTGCCCAAATGGTGAGAACTTGTACATATTAATCTCCAATGACAACGCCAGGTGGCAACGTCTGCATCCTTTTTCCAGACAGAATAATTTTACACTCTACCTGTTCCACCTACCTCCCCCCCCCCACACACACACACCAAAAAAAAAAAAAAATGAAAGAAAAATGTAAATGGCTTTCAAATTTTTCGGTCTTTGCCAGCTGTAAATTTTCAGTTCACATTAATCCGGTGTTTACTTACCGTTATGTTCCTTCGGTATATATAAACACAGACGACGTATTGGACAACCTTAAAAATCTTGTTTCAATATTCACGTGTCTGCAGGAAATGACCACTGAATGTTGAAGGTAAAAGAAAACCTTTACACATTGTCATTTCGTATTTTTAATCGGGTTGTATGGACTGCACTGCAAGCCATTAAGTAAATTTCCAAATACATAGATTTTAGTTCGTGGTTTTATTTTTATTTATTTTTTTAAAAATTTTTTTATAAATAATTTTGTTATAAGGTTTATCTAGATTATTCTATCATTTCTATTACTAAAGGTTATAAATGAATGATTACAGCGAGGAATTCTAATTTCAGAATTGTCCAATGTACGCTACTACTTAAATCACTAGTCTAGCCAGATTAGGGGGTATTATGTAATAAATAAAAAAAAAATTACTAGAACAGTCAGACTCTGAACATAACTAGCGAACGCGATATAACTTTGTATAATTCATACTAAACGGAACATTACAACGAACGAAATAATCGAGAGAGAATAATCTGCTGGTGTTATGCTTATGCATGGTTATGTTACTTCCCTTGGTTGTATGTTTATGCTTGATTATGTTACTTCCCTTGGTTGTAGTGTAATATATCCTCCGCACAGCCGACATAAGGTTATTCTTACTATCTGTTTTATCTACTACTACTAGTAATACTAATAATAATAATGATAACAAGAACAAAACATTAATTGAATCTCCTCTGTATAAAATAGTATCAAAAATGCTTTGTATGTTTCTAAGATATTTTATATAAAATGTTTGTTAGTGAACGACAGACCACTAAACGTATTATTGGTGATAAAAACTGCATATATAAAGATTAGTATTTTTAATACATGAATACCCCTAGTTGTCTATAGAGATAAATACATTATACAAGGTAGATCACATATGTTTCGGTATTAAAGTAAATGCAAGTTCCTAGGTTACGAAAGGGTTTACAATGCTCTTACAAAACACAAGACATGCCTTCAAGAGATATACGAGAGGACCGCAGACGGCATGATGCGCCCTAGAAAGTTAAAAAGACTATCGAGTCAAGCTGCTTTTCACTGGGATATATGGAAAGCACAAAGGTTGTATTTATTTGGTCACTTAAAAGGGTCTCTTATCAAAGATTCATATATTATCCGTAAGATTCATTTCACTTTCTGCGTCTTTCTGATCTGGTAAAACTTTATTCCTATGAAAATAGTTAAAGAATTTTCGCCAAAGAAGATAAATGATGATCATTTGATCTAATCATTACAAGATATTTCTTACGTTTCAAACAATGGTACAAGACAGTTGCAAAGGATATACACAGAACTGCACAGTTTTTATGAGTCCGCGTACAGATCGAGATTGATACAGCTTAGAGATACGTCGAGTAGTCAGAAAGAGACGTATTTACAACCCATATCAATCAAAGTTCTCTCCCCCCCCCCCCCCGCTTGGAAGAAAACGCGAATGCGGTTTTCTATTAAGTACCCCACCCAACCCCCAACCCCATTAACACGTTGGAAATATTCTAGCTTTACAATAGGAATGAAATTCAAAAAACGATTTAGATTATGAAAATTTGACACAGCTAAGGAGTTCAAATCTGGGTGTGTCACACGGAAATACGGATTAAACAGCAGTTTCAAACCCCAGTTCAAGCATGTAAGATTAAGTGGGTATGAAAAAAATGTGATTACCTACTAATTGCAGATTTTAGTGTGACTGACATACCTGAATATACTTTCTTTTAACTTTTCCTTACGATTATCTACCAATACTTAAAGTAAATTAATTTGATTTCAGTCAGAGTGAAGTTATCTGTGGCTGTCAAAGTATAACAAACTAGATTTATAACAACCCATTAGTGTCACTGAAGACGGATGAAATCTTATCCTATTGCATAAGTCTAAGTTCAACCTCGTAATTTCATTGAAACTATTTCAACTCAATCAAACTGCGTAAACATGTATGTAACACTAATGTTAAGGTTTTGCTATCTTTTAATTGGTATAAAAAGCAGTCTATTGTTTTAGTGACGTGAATATATTTTAATTGGTATACAAAACAGTCTGTTATCTTTTAGTGATGTTAATATCTTTTCTCCCCAGAACTACAATCTGTTTTAAACAAAAGATATGAACGGGATCACCTCTGCAATACACGCTGTTTTATTCTGCTGATTAATCTTGTACTTACTGAACTGAACCACAATTTAGAGTCTAATCGAAAAAATGTTTTCCGTTTATGTGTATTTATATATTACTCCTCTCGTAATCGTGTCTTCTCGATTTCCGTTGATATTGGTATTACGCGTTGTACAGGGTAATCGTGTCATCTACGATTTTGATTAATATTGGCACTAACGTCCGCCTCAAATGCGGAAATCGCGGGTTCGAAACCTGGCCGAGTTATACCAAGGACTTATAAAAATGGTACTAGCAGCTGCCTCGCCAGCATTAAGAGGTTAGTATTAGGACTGGTAGACCTGGTGTCAGGATAATGTGACAGGGTGGGACATGATCTTACATGTCTACCACATGCATGATGCCTCAGTGCTTGACATCACTATAAACTATCACACCACAGATATCGTAGCGATATGACTGACATTTTTTAAAGGCTACATTAAGAATACAAATTACACACACACACACACACACACACACACACACACACACCCGCACGAGCGCGCGCGCGCGCTAAGTGTCGTATAGGATACGTGCACACTATGCTCAGAATTCAGCTGTTTTTGTTTCTTATTTCTGAAATAGAACGTCGTTTTATTTAAAACTTAAGTTTAATGTTATTGAGAGAATTCAGTGGAGAAAATAACCAAAAGCCCAAACTACAGCCCCGCCCTCATCAATGATTACACCTGGCTAGTCATTATATCTTTTGGAGTTTAACATTTGTTCTGTTCCCTCGGGATTGACATAACGAACAGTACCAACACCGTTTTCATACCCTTATTAGCCAAAGTCATCAAGGATCGTTACGCATTAAGTACACCGCTGTTGGTTCATTTCCTTCCTCGAGTGGTAAGCAGATACCCTATTCTATTATTATTATCGATTTTATACATGTGTGTGTGTGTGTGTGTGTGTGTGTGTGTGTGTGTGTGTGTGTATAATTTATATGACACTGATAAAAAATATCTTTTGGAGTTTAACATTTGTTCTGTTCCCTCGGGATTGACATAACGAACAGTAACAACACCGTTTTCATACCCTTATTAGCCAAAGTCATCAAGGATCGTTACGCATTAAGTACACCGCTGTTGGTTCATTTCCTTCCTCGAGTGGTAAGCAGATACCCTATTCTATTATTATTATCGATTTTATACATGTGTGTGTGTGTGTGTGTGTGTGTGTGTGTGTGTGTGTGTGTGTGTGTAATTTATATGACACTGATAAAAAACATAAAAGGGATGTGCAGGTAGAGCGTCATTTAGTTTATTTTATTTATACTACAAAGAACGAAATTTAAAAATCATAGCTATTGGGAAGAACCCAGACACCTATCTATTTTGTGTTTTAAAAGAAAAAAGCTCTATGCCAAACGTTTAGACGATGCTTGTGTTTCAACATACACCGTCATTAATAAATTACAGTGAAAGATCTGATAAGAAGACATATTTTCAGCTTAAGTATTTTCTGTTTGCAGAAAGGTTTCTAGTTGACAGTCCAGTTTAGATGCTTACATTTCACGCATCCTCTCAACCATTAGTCTTGCCAAAGACATCTATTGAGTTTGCGACGTTTGAGTGTTAGGGTAATTTTTGTTTCGGCAAATATAAGAAGACTATACTTGCCGTGTTTAGACAGCGCCGTCCACAAGAGTTCCCAATCTAATCATCACATGACATGCTACTAAACATGTTGTTTTAGTAGATAAGATAGGTTTGGTGACAAATAATAAACATAAAATCCAGAACATTGCTGTTTCTTAAAGAAACATGAACTAAAAACAAATAAAATATTTTGTGACTAAGGATGTAAATATAATTCTTGTGTGTGTGTGTGTGTGTGTGTGTGTGTGTGTGTGTGTGTGAATTGCCTGTTTCATCCAAAATACATGTTATTGATTTGAAAACTGTTTACCTCACACAGGGTTGGACAATTTATCTATACAATTAAACATGACATCGAAACATCTGTTAGCGATTTTTATGAGTTTTGTTCCAATGTGTGATGCCAAATGGATGCATGGCAATTTTGCAAAGCTCAGGCTTATATAATCTGTTTTCAGTTTGGGTCACTTATTGGATGTGGCTGTGCTCTTAGTATCCGAGAGTATTTGATTCTGTACTTTATGTCATTCATATCCAATCTATCAAATCACCTGATCAATTAGTTCTCAAGATGCTAAACCATTGATAAATAATATTCTGTCTTGGAAAATAAACTTTGTTACCGTCCTGAGGATCTGTCTTTATAGTTGTTCTTCGATTACGGCAGTAATTAAAACTGAATGTTCATTACTTATTTGTTTTCCGTTTATATCTAGCATTGCAATAGGAACCACTTTGTATTAGCTCAATCTTGAACGATTAATTTATTCCTTGGTAATATCGCATCTTACATCGTTACATCGTCGCTAGTCTGGTTCCATATCTACTACAATACACAAAGTGCAGCCTTTATGGTTAACTAGAATTGTTCACAAGACTTTTCGACTTTGGATACTTAATTTTCTTTTTATTTCTAGTGTTTTGTAGCATTTTCGGCAGAAACAGATACATTTCGGTGGAAGGAGAAATATTTTTTTGCTTGCGACTGCGGTTGGCAGAGTGGTATGGAACATGTTTGTAAACATATCGTGTTAATTCGAGTCCTTAATTTCATGGTGATGATAGAAATGTTCAATATTTCCCCTCATGTCTTTTTTTCTGGATAAACAAATTAAAAATGTTTTCATTATAGATCCTTTTGAAAAGGAAACCGAAGGACTGTTTTAAAGTTCACACGTATACATCTCTCAGTTTTATCTTAAGTGTAAAGGAAGTAAATCTGCCATATGAAGTTCTAGTGTACAGCAAAATAATTGCACATTTTAAGCGCTTAAATAAAAACACAATATTTTTTATCCTGTACATGCATTAGCAAAAATTATTCTCAATATCGATATTCAGATCTCAGCTTAAAATGGGAATCAAAAATATAGTCAGATTTGTTCATAATTACAATGCGCAACTTACACGGTATTTTTTAATCTCTATATGAATTGATCTTGCTTGAATTAATATCTCATTGGCTATAGGGGTAGCGATATATTGTCAACGTTTGGTAACTTTCAATTTTGTGATGATTAAAGTTTCTGAATTATAAAATCTACGTCACATTTTAACACGACGCTTTGAGACAAAAGTAAGTTATACCATAAGTCTTAATCTACATAATTAAGGACTAGACGCATGATTAGAGTCGCAAATCAAGATACGGGATACAATTCAGTACTAATGAGGCACATTACAAATAATTAATAAAGTGTCCCAGTACAAAGCACTCATTGACTATTATCAGATGCCAAATTTAAAAACAATAAAAAATGTGTAGAACAAATGTATACAATACCACAATAAATTTGTTCTTACTCTTATATATATATATATATATATATATATATATATATATATATATATATATATATATATATATATATATATATATATATATATATATATATATATATATATATATATATATATATATATGTAAACATTGTATTACTTTGCGGGTAACGTGAATAATTACAAACTGAAGTTTGCTTTTTTTGCACGTGACAAATTAATAGATTTTTAAGGTCGTTTAAATATGGGCTTTATGCCATATCTGACCAGAACGATATAACTTGTGTAATTCAATATACATCTGTATTACGTTGTCAGATAACAAACTATCTTACTTTTACAGGGTTCTGCATGCGTGAAGTACGGAGGATGAAGCACCGAAAGAAATTTCTGTTCTTTTGTTTTCACCAATTATTTCTCAAACTCTCTGCACGAATTCTATTCCATGCTCATTAAAAACCATATTTCGCTTCCTATGGTCGCATCGAGTCACATCCAAGGAACGGTTTAACACGTGCAAGATAGTTTTAATCCTGTCGCAAAAAATCAAAGCAGCAATAATTAATGTAAATTGCGTATCTCTGTCTTAGATTGTCATTCAGAGAGATAATTATTTACAGAATATGATTTGTCTGCCGACTAATCTGATTCGAAACAAGACAAACACTCACCGGATGTGCAGATCAGAGTATTCTGCAGAAGCTGGTGTATGCGCGGTGAATTTGATGGCGTGTTCTTAATTACACAAAATGAGTAGACTCATTATATATGTTCAAGAACACGTTTCTCTTCATTAGCCTAAAGAGTAGATGCAAAACATTTGTTCAAGAAAACGTGTCTCCATTATTATCCACAGCAGAAACAATATATGTTAAAGAACATGTTTCTTCATTAATCTCTATAAACTTTAATCAAAATATAGATTCAAAACATATTTCTTTATTAATCTGTTGAATAGAAGCAAAATCTAGATTTAAAAAAAAACACATTTCTATATTAATCTGTAGAATAGGAGCAAAATATATATTCAAGAGCACATTTCTTCATTAACCTCTAGAATAACAGCAACATATTTGTTTAAGAACACCTTTCTTAATTAAACTCTAGAACAGAATCAAAATATACATTCAAGAACACGTTTTTTAGTCATTAGAACAAAGGTAAAATGTATGTTCAAAAACACGTTTCTTTTTTAATCTCTAGAGAATCTTACCTTTGAAAACGTTATAACAACTATGGAAATCGACGTAATTAAATTATTGTTTAAACAAAACAACGGTGATTGTACAAACAATAAGCATTCTCTTGAATCAGTACATAACAATCACCAACTCGAAATCTGGTAAGGAAGTCACATGACTACCTTGTTTGCAAGAACGGATATGTTTTAGTTTCAGTAGTGGCAAGAACTTTGCAACATAACCGTACCGAACCCCACATGAACAAATATGAACATCGAGATTAAAATACACTTTTGATTTTTCTACTTCACAATGAGAGAAGTGTTATGTATAATTTAATTTATTGTCTGTTAGTTTTAAATTTCTTTTATTTCATTATAAGTTATTGTAATGTAACATTGTTTACTGGACTTGACCTTGTCCAAAACTGAGTTAATTTCTGCTTGAACTGATTAACTTGTTTATTTTTTAAATTTCATTTATGTAAAAAAAAACCCAACTAATAATAGCTTCATTATTCTCTATGTATTTGAGCTCATTAACTGAAATATTATTCAGATAAACAAGAAGTGGTACACGTGTTGATCAGAGTCAGGGTTTCGGAGATTCCCATGTGAAGTTCATAAGTTATTGTGTTGCAAGTAAACAAGGCTCATTAAGGCCATTCTAGAAGGTTTTTTTCCTTTAGGTAATGGTTGTTTTTAGAAAATGCTAATGTGATCTTAGGTCAAGCTGAGAACTATATTATCTTCTGACAGTGAGGATTTTACCAGCCGTGCTCTAACATCTAGCATTATAATTTGTATTATGTTGCGACCAGTTTGGGCTTAATTTTATTTTCAAATTACTGAATTCAAGTGATTATTTTCTCTGGAAATGCAAAAGTGCTCTGACCAAATTCTTGGATAAAGACATTCATTGGAATTTATATTGAATTCAAACCTGGAATAATATTTCTTTGATTCTACAAGAGACTATTGACACATCAGTACTTCGCTGACAATAACAGACACGCATCGCCTTTAATTTTTGATCACCTCGGAACTTGAAATCGGTTTTATTCATGACTTTTTAATACAATGACTTGTGTCTTTAATTCTTGGATTAAAATTTGAATTTAATTCGCAGTACCGTAAGTTCTTTTTCTCATTTTCACTTTTTATTCTAGAGAAATAATTATTTGTTAAATTTTACAAAGCTTGTTGTCTTCACTCTTTTCTGTTACTTATTTTAAGAGCATATACTCGTAACAGAAGTATATGTGCATGTGCAGGGGTGTAGATTGTTTTGATTTGGTGTTGTAAGGCATAGCAACACAAGTAGGTTATTCAGTTACAATACTATTTGAGTAAAATACCATGCCCAGTACTACGCTACAGCACCTGTCCTCAGATACTAAGATAATACGATTCGTGCCCCACCCTTTCGGTCCCGAGTTCAGCTCCGCAGCTCCTGCATCCATTACTTGCTTCTTACGACATACCTGCTGGATTGGGGGTTTGATGGGTATCTGGCCTTTTTCATATCCCGTGTCATCAAGATGATGGGGGTAGAAAAGGACAATTGGTTGCATTTAAGATGTAGTCAATTAGATTGGTAAAGGATGTGTATTTCAGACTCTTGCTATTCGCCTAAAAAACAAGGATTCTTTAAATTTCACCTGCTATATGAAGCATCTTAAATTGTTTTCTTACAGCGATCAGAGATAATATGCAAAACAAAACAATTCCGCATTCATGCTGGGACATGGGTCAATTATATTCTTCACGTCCAGCGGTCAGTGTGTGTGTGTGTGTGTGTGTGTGTGTGTGTGATTTGGATCCTTAACGTAGCTTAAACAATTTTCCAGTCATATCGCTACGATGTCTGCAGTGTGACAGTTTATATGATGTCTAGCACTCGGGCATCATGCCGCAGACATGTAGCATAATGTCCCACCCAGTCATATTATCCTGACACCTGGCCGACCAGTCCTTACACTATCCTCTTAATGCTGAGCGCCAAGCGAGGCAGCTGTTAGTACCATTTTTGTAAGTGTATGGTATGACTCGGCCTGGGATCGAACCCACGACCTCCCGCATCCGGGCTAATAGAGAGAAGTCAGTATGAAACTCAGTCTCAAGGGTAGTGTCTTGTAACATGTTTACTGATTTGGCTCTAAATCCTTTCATTAGGCTGTTCGTTTAGCTAGTTTGGCTGATCGCTGGAGCGGAGGACCAGCGATCATCTTTCTGAACAGTTTACGACCCTCGTTTCAGTTAACTGCAAAGGACCTGGTGAACAATACACTATAAATTGTATGTTTCATGTATTATTATAACTAATCACCATGACTATTAAAATACATTACACACCTTTCACAAGATTTGTTCTTAATTTTAACAATAGCGAATTCAATATTTCCAGTTTATTACAAATTTTCAAACGAGCGATGCAAGTAGCTTCTGTGAGGGAGGAGAAACAGACCTAAAGGAAATATTAGAACCGTATTAGATGTTGCTCTGCGTTGCAAAAATAACAGAATTATATCGCTTTTATTAAAGCATTACCCGCGACAGCCGGTGCCACCACTAATACAGTTGGTATCATGTTGGCGCCATGTTTTTCTCTCAGCCACTTCCACTTCCACCACACCGAGAAAATCGTAAAATTGTTCCTGATCAGGTGGGGCCAAGAAGGATCATTATTCTACCCCAGAAGAATATTTGTCCTGAGAAAAAATCACGAAACAAAAAAGACAGTGTCATTAACGTTCATACATAACGAATCTATTCGCTATGCATATCATGTTTTCAAATGAGTCCTAAGAATTAAAAAATATCATTATTTGACTAGTAAATGCAAAGTCGATAAAGTTCTTTGCAATACTAGGACTAATTTTTGTTGTTTTTAACTACACTTAACACATTATAGGCTACTGTATATCTTGCAGAAGAAATTGAAACTCCGAAGGACACACCGATTTAGCTGACCCGGCTGACTTGGATTAGTGTCAAACCTATTGTTACACGCAAAGGGACTTAGTACTGAGGGAATTGGGACTCACTATTGAGGCAATGGAGATTCACTACTTGAAGGAATTGACCAACACCTGCGTGAGTTTGGGTTGATGTTCATTGTTTCCAATATTCCCATGGACCTCTAGACAGCAGCCGTTGTGAACTAAAGAGTTCATAAACGAGCGAATACTATAAATAAGTTTCTCTAATCACCTAATGAGAACATATCACGAAACTCTTAATTCACACGAGCATGCTTTTCCTTGCTTCACAATTTTTGTAAGCCTTTCTAAGGCAAAGATTTGAACTTTATGCCATTCCACAAAACACGACCCAAACAATAATGCAAAGCATTATTTCTAACTTAAATTACAAAACAGTTATACATTAGAACATCCGGAGAACTCCTTATGTTAAGAAATTATGGAGAATCTATGATACGAAACTAATCTATGTTACAATAACCTCGTTATTAATATATATTATGACATGTTCTCTTTCAAACTGGTTGATTACTCTGCCGAGAAATATCTTGCCACCACCGAATCCCCTAATAATCACTAAAATCTAACAAAGTTTTACACCGAGACGGAAATATAAATAGTACACACCCTAGGTTTGTTACTCCATGTTTTATATGTAGGAATGGAGGTGTGGTGATGAACTACACTATTTCTGTGAATTTGATTTTTCTACAAAGAGCGAGTACAAAATTATTATTTTTCAAGAACGAAGTAGGACAAAATAATTTGGATATTTGAATAATTTCTGTACATGAAAAATGTAACATAATTTAGATAAAAAAATGTTATCAATGTTATTTTGAATTCTCTCTTGTCTCGGAAAACGTATGATAATAATAATAATAATAATAGCAATAATAATGATAATAATAATCACCATCATCATCATCATCATCATCATCATCATCATCATCATTTTATGAAATATTTGCTTGTGTAAATTCTGCCGTATGAACTGCGTATGGATGATAAACTGATACCTGAATGAAAATTTTTCCAAGAACGTGCTTCCAAAATTAAAAAAGAGATGTACATATGTATTCGCATTTAACGGCACCTCAGCACAATGACGAATGGATGGTACCAATTAAAAGTAAAATTCCAAACATATAGAGACCAAATATTACACAAAATCTCTGAAAAGCTAAACCCTCCCAAATAAATGTAACCACGATGTTCCAATTTTAATTATGTGTTATTCGCATCAGGATAATGTCACTGACACATTGGCTAGGGGCAGAAAAGTGTTCTGTAACAGAGTTCTGACAATTCGTTTGTTTTGTTAGTGGGATCTATATAGGTTTATCGTCCTGTTTCTTTTTTCGGCTCCGCCACATGCTGGATTCAAAAAATATGCATGGTATTAAGTAATCGCATTTTTTATTTTTCATGTTAAGATGATGCTGTGCATATGATGGAGAACTCGCCAGACTTATCATGTTAAGTTTTGCATTTTTGATCCTTACACAGTGGCATCACTCGGGTTGGTGTCAACCAGTGCGGTAGCTCATGGTGTTACCCCCATGGTCCTCCTTCCGTAACAGACCATACAGAATCCTTAGTAATGTCATTTTGGTGTCACCCCCTCTGATGGTGTCACCCGGTGCAGTCCGCACCCCCCGCATCCCCCTAGCGACGCCACTGCTTTGCCTGCTAGTCATGTATTTAACTATGATCGGTTATCCGCGTATGAAATCCGACTAGACCGAGCAGTGTGTGCTCTGTAAAATTTGCAATTTTTCGTTTTGGTGTCACCCCTCTGAGATGGTGTCACCCGGTGCGGTCCGCATCCCCCGCACCCCCCTAGCGACGCCACTCTCCTTACATTATTCCAATGATCCATTCGTACTTCGGTTTGTGACGGATTTTAGTATGTATCTAATAAGGATGTCTCCTAGAGTTTGTCGTCTGCGGTATGCTATGATTGCTTTATTTCAAAAGAGGTTTTGGGGTGTTCAGATGACTCAGTGGTAGACTACTGTTGATCGATGTTTGTGCCTACTGGAGGGCAATTGACAAATGACTCAATGGTAAGCTACTGTTGATCGATGATTGTGCCTACTGGAGGGAAACTGGGATAGAAACTTTGGACGAATGGCATCTTTTCAATGTTTTCTTTTGTTTTATACAGTTAAAAGTTTACCAAATTTTCCATTTGTGCATTTTTTATGGCATCATTTATAAGATTTAGTCGTTTTTCAGCGTGGCTAGGTGTTGAAACAAAACGTTAGGTCGCTTGTTGAATGTCTCTTCGTCATAGCCTTCTCATTCTTATTGCCAGATCAAAATGTAAGAATTAACGTTCACGTTTGTGCGAAAATGTTATTCCGACCTCTCACCTAAACTTAGCAGCCGATAGAAAATAGTTCTTCAACACGTTAGATGTTGTCTTTACAAAGCTGACTGCTTTCAATTCAGTTTTATTTTTAGAGTCACATGGGTTGACATCTTCTTGGAATTTTCGCTTGGTCAAAATACATACCATATAAAGTTCCTTTTTGTCATTTAATATGAATATTGACACCAAATTAAACTGACTTTGCATTAAAAGGTTATAAACAAAAACACTGATTTTGTTCAAGATCAAAAAAACTATTCGGAGCACTCAGTTACGTGCTGCACACGATCGTTTCTTTCCCATTAAGAAAGGTCAAAAGAAATCTGACTGTTCTACACATCGGTGAGTTTGAACTTGTTATTCTAGTAGGGCACACATTTTCCTTTACATGTAACGGGTGCCCCAGTACTCATTATTGTCAATTTTTATTGATAGAATATAAGAAAAATAGCCCAAAAAGGAAGTGCTGATTGTTTTAATAAATCCAAATAGCCATAAAGTGCCCGTATTTAATTAATCAAATCTGAGGACCCAAATTCCAACACGGTTTTGTTTCCTTTTGTTTTGGTTGATTTTGTTTGTTCTTGTTCTGTTTTTGTTGTTTGTTTGTTTGTTTGTGTTTGTGTTTTTTTTTCTTCTTCTGTTTTTTTTTTTAAAATTAGTTTTAAAAAATCTTTTCTTTATTTTCTTTTTTTTTCAGACTTGCATAAAGCTTGAACAATTAACTTAAACTATTATAAAAGCAATACGGATCACATCATATATAGGAGATTCAGTCTTACATGAAATAGAAGAGAAGCAACTCCAGGTTCTACTGTGTTTCGAAATCAATGAAATAGTAAGAGATTACCTTTCTTGTTATGTATGCTTCTACGCGGCCATCTCAAATCGGCCTGGTGCATACTGCCTTGTTAGCTTTCTACATAGAATGGCTGTTTCGTCCAGCTGCAAAAATACGTTGTGCCTACGTCTTTTTCTATTTGAATGGCAAATACCACAATAACTTTGTTCTTACTCTTTAATCAAGTCTCAGGTCCATTGGTGATTGGGTGTAAACTAGGAAAATGTTTCATGGTAAGTGAACCATTATCAAGTAGTATGAGAAATGGCCGCCCCAAGCGCAGAAGTAAATTCTCTAATTGAAATCATCTGCATTTTCATCTTCTTTGAGGATCCAAGCTGCGGTCGGAGTTCACTAACAAATCTCACTTTTTCTGGAGAATTGGTCATTTTTCATACTACGTTATTAGAGAACTTCGGTTGGACAGCCTAACTTGAATCAACAGATGTTCTCGCGACATGCAGTTAATGCCGTGTCTCATGATGAAACCTGTCTCGTGTTTTATTTTGGTGGATCATTCTTGAGACAGTTGTCTTTGTTCATCGGTCAACAGAACCTGCTTTTCTTAAACCATTGAATTTGGTCATAGTCAGCTCTATTTCGACTTTTGCGTAACAGCTCCGACATGTGGTACCCAAAGCTTCTTCCAGAGTAGTGGGATTTTGGATGATAACATCAGTGATGAAGGCGATTATGTTGAATAAAGGAAATATATAACATGGTTATATAATAATGGATCTTAGAACAATTCATTCATCTCATCCCTGTAACTTAATTTAAACAATCTGATGACTGGTACATCATCTTTGATATGATCTTAGGCGGATCACATTTGGCTACGGTGATTGGCTTCTCCCCATCTCCAGTAACAGTGACCTCGCGAAAAGGAAAGTCAACAAACAGCCACCAGAATTTACGCTACCTTGTTCGATTTAGACATAGCTCCGATGGTTATATGATATATGACTGTGAAATAATCCTAGCTCAGTCTAAGTGCCCCTTTTTCCGAATAAATTATTAATTGCGCGAACACTATCTACCCCATGTTCTATCTATTCTAGAGGTTTCATCATTAGCGACAAAAGAGACTGCTAGTAAATTAAATGTAGTATTGCGGAATGTCTCACTGTAATAATCTGTTTCCTTATTTGAACATCAGTTTTGTGCAGCTTTAGTGTATTGTTATATATATATATATATATATATATATATATATATATATATATATATATATATATATATATATATATATATATATATATATATATATATATATATATATATATATATATATATATATATATATATATATATATGCTATAGTCAGAAATGAATTATTCTGTTTACCTGTTTTGATAATAATATTTATTCAGATTATAATTTTATTTTGATAATTTGTATTCAGATTATAATTTTATTCAGATTATAATAGTTGTTCAGATTATAATTTTATTCTGATAATAATTTGTATTCAGATCATAATTTTTATTCAGATTATAATAGTTATTTAGATTATAATTTTTATTCTGAAAATAATATTTATTCAGATTATAATATTGTTCAGATTATAATATTCATTTAGATTATAATAGTTATTCTGATTATAATTTTTATTCTGATAATAATATTTATTCAGATTATAATTGTATTCAGATTATAATTGTATTCAGATAATAATTTGTATTCAGATTATAATATTTATTCAGATTATAATAGTTATTCTGATTATAATTTTTATTCTGATAATAATATTTATTCAGATTATAATTGTATTCAGATTATAATTGTATTCAGATCATAATATTGTTCAGATTATAATATTGTTCAGATTATAATTTTTATTCAGATTATAATAGTTATTCTGATAATAACTTTTATTCAGAATCAGATTATAATATTCTTTAGGCTGATCAAATTCATTACAAGAATGAGCATAATTCAGAAAATGATCTCTATCACACACAATCGTAATACTATGTTCTCGCTGCAGTTCATTTAACTGTTCCTTTTTTTAACAAAAATTCTTCATCGCCGTATTCATCAAGAATTATATTAGCACTAAATTTTTCTCTGTGTGGAAGTGTCAATATTGTTCTGACGGCACTTTTGAGTATCTCTTTGTTGTGTACAAAAACTCTCACACGATGATCCATTATATAATATCTCTTGATTAAATCAATGAATAAATTATTTATAAAACGCCAACTTCGACTCAGAAACAGATTTTACAAAATTTTCTACGAACATGAAAATCTATGGTCTTACATACAGATTTATATTCAAAACTCCATATCTCAGATCAAGAAAGTGTCCGTTTTGGTCAGTAAGCTTGAAATGTATCCTTGATAATAACGGATTATGACATCGCAGATAAACCAGATTAATGGGTTCTCGTACGATCAAATATCCAGGAGGTACTTGAGGTGCAAATGTATATAAAATATATTCCTGTTGAGCCTGACTGGAGTTTTCAAGATCACTTTATAGCTACCATCAACTGCATCAAACACAAGATTGACTGCGATCGTTGATGTTATATTAATAATACCTGGCGAAATATGACGACCTCCACCGTATAGATCATTGTTATACCTGAGAATACCTACCGGTGGGTTTCTTTTTCTCCATGCGTCAACGATTTCGGGAACGTTTTCATCGATAATATCTTTGCCTGTTTTCTTTAGCTTGTCAGTGCAAATCCTGGTATTACAAACGTTGGTAATTGATTTTCTGTTATTTTATAGGCGTATAAAAACATCTGCATAAAGCTTATGGCCGTTCCATCCAAATTTCTCAGTACAAAATGACCGTCACTAATATAATTGTTTTATTAATATATTGAAGGTCTGACACAACCTGGTTAAGATGTTGTATCGAGTCAATAATTAGTTGTTTTACGGTATTGACATATTATTGTATGATACTAGAAAATAAATTTCGTAGTTTACTGTTTACTTGCTTCTGTTCAGACTTAATAACGTTGGAATACGATTTAATTTTTTCAACATCAATTTATTGTCTTCTTTATTCATCATTAGGATCATGGGTAAATAAAGATATTTTAGCATCTTCAATAGTAATATAAAACTCACAGGAGCTTCTGGATCAATCTTCCTTGGTTTATTTTTTCGATATTCTGGAAGATTCAAAAATATTCTATTGTCCCTGGAGAAAGCGACACGTTGTCGTTCTGGCGGTCCATGATAAACAGTAGGTATCACTGGCTTTCCTAATACTGTTCGGATTGACGATTGATATATATCCACAACATAATCTAGAGAGTTTATTTCTATCGCGGCTGATAATGTTGGTTCATAAACAGTGATATTAATTTGGTTCTGCGCTGAAATTCATCGTTGATTTGTCCTATCTGAAAATCATCCGGAGGTATGCTCACAACATTCCAGTCTGGGGTTCCATCTGGTTTATTTTTATGTGCAAATACAAGTGAGTTATTTGTTTGCAGCCCACCGAATGAATCTGATTTAATATTTGGCCAACTGTGATATACTCGTAATTGTGCTGGTGCTGTTTCCTTTGCTGAAATTGCAGTTGGAAAGTTGACGCTGAACTCAGGACTGGTTGAATTTCCTGATATCATCGTGGTTTTTGACGGAGTCGTATTGGCGACGACCTGTTGCAGTAATTCTTGCGATGACGACATTATTGTTAAATCCTGATTCAAAATCCCGATTTTCTAAATCGCACGTAGATTATGATATGGTCATTGCCTCGCTGTAAATCTTAATCAAACGAAGATAATTTGGAGTATGCTAGCATCGCTTTATGCAACTTTACTGTATACTCATGCAATGTTGTATTTGTACATGTAGATATTTTTTGCGATGATATTAAGAACACCAGCAGTTGTTGCAGCTGAAAAACAAATTGTTATAATTATTGGTGATGTCATTTTTATTGTTGATAGCCATACGCCGGTTCAGCGATTACAGCGGACGCCGAATACACAATTATGTCAACGACAACTACACGTCTGCGAGATTTTTTTACTTTTACTGTATAATCGTCAACGATATTTTTAGTTTTGTTTACCAATCCCATACTTGATTGTATCTGTAATGTTGAACGTCGATTGGGGAGCTCATTATATTTTAAGTAGGTGGTAGTTTAGCGACTAATTCAAGACACTAATAATACAACACGGGTTTGCCTTTTTATTCAGGTTCCACCACGAATGTTCTCTCGTCGTTTTGATCCAACATAACTAACACACATCCAGTAAACTCGTTAATTGGATAACGCCGTGGTATTGTGGTGGATATCGTAAATGTTGTAAGGCCGACTACTGAGAACCTGTATATAACGATAACCTCAGTGTGATGTTTAATGGATTTATTGAGTGGTGACCAAATGTTGATCCAGATGCTACCGTATATACTACACTGTCGGTATATTTTTATGTTAGAGAGCTTAATGTCGATGGCTGATGGACTCCAAAAATATTCATTAATAGTACTATTTATGTTTCTACGAAAATTTAATTACGTTCGTACCTGATTAGAATATTCAGATCTATATTAGGATATCCCATCATTGATTATCATCAACGAGTTCATCATCGGAATGTTGCTATCATCGACGTATTTCTTCTTTGCAGCGTCATCGTTTGACTCTGGTTCTCCAAGTCCAGTAATTTTATTATTAGTCACCTGTGGTTAATAAACGATCATTAATCTCAGTTCTGATCGTGCTTTTGTTGCTGTCTACGTATCTTTTTGTTACCACATCATCATCTAATTTTGGTTCTCTCACATTAATAATTGTATTTTTTACTCATGCTGAGATCGCCAAACATAATATCCCCAATTATTCGGGTCCGTGCAACAAGTTCTCCTATGAATGATAGAACTTATTTCTCCGAGTTTTTAATTTTACCGTTTTTAGTAAACACCTCTGTTATCTTCGGACGGATCTGGAACCAGTCTTTAATCGTCCTTGTTTTTTTGTGAAAAACAATGACTTCATTTTGGTCCACATTTGCAAGACAAAAGATTTTAGCGAGTTCATCTTTGACTTCATCAAGGGTTGCATATTTAGACAAGTCGCCGTGCTGACTTTTACTCTGAGTGAGACTCAGAAAATATCTTACGTAAATATCTACTATTATACTCTAAGATCTGTTTAAAACGACTGTGGATGGCTATACCGTCTACTTGTATACTCCTGCATGACATTATGAGGTATTGTTGATGATGACACAGCGTTGAGTACAGCAATTACTTCACGGCAACATATTGGCAGATCGGTTATTGTCTGTGCTAGTAATGTTGAATACCAGACGGGAGTGTTTTGAAGATGAGTACTTTGCACTTTGCCGACATATTTTAAAAAATTCTTTTGGTGGCGCCAACCCGTACGAATCGAAATAAACAATTCCACGTATATCAATCGCGCATGCAACCCAATGATTACCTGGACCAGTACTCATATCGATATTATTGATACCGGTTTCAACACGGTTTGGTTGCTCTGGTAATTTGGTCGCGCATAAAAACATCTCTGACATTTTTCATGTTTAATTTTTTAGCAGCATATAAAAGCAAACTTGGACATAGGAACGAGACGCTTTGCGTCTAACGAAGTGCCCCTGGAAGTCTCAGACCTTTTCCTTACCACGAGTGGGGAGTTCATGGTAGTCTTAGACCCTTTCCCCTTTTTTAGAAGTTTTTATTCCGTGACCTGTTGCTTTCTTTAGTGCCTTCACAGCAGCAGTTCCAACAGCACCAAGTGCAGCTGCTTTTGCAACAGCTTGGGCTTCAGCTGCTATAAACGCTGATATAGCTGAAAGAAGTGGAAATGTACCACCCGTCTTGACTGCGTCTTTAATGGTACCCACAGAAAGATAAAGTCTAAAACCGGTTTTTGATTCTTTAGCTTTACTGAATTGCCTGAGTTGACGCTCTGACAATGATATTTAATTTTGACCACGTTCGATTTTTTCTTTTTAGTGATATTTATTCCACAGTTTTTTGTTGATTTCGATTGAAGTTTTTAAATCTGACTAGGGGTCAGAGTAACACTAACATGATGATATGACATTATACTATCATGAGCGATTTAATTACATGTTTTCCACTGGGGCATCAATAACTCGCATTCGTCCACCAACACCTTCAAGACGCATTGTTTTATCTGAGAGTATAACAGCGATTGAACTGTATCCACCAGTAATAACTGGTGGAGCAGGTGTTCTTGGTGGTGATCGTGCTATACGAGCTCGGAAGTGTATATCAACGACAGATTGCCTGAGTAAGTCTAAATGTTCCAACGAAAAGTAATAGACTAGATACTGCGTTGTAAAATCACGCTGAGATATCTGCAAACCAGAATCAACATTCTGATCACGCCCCATAAATGTCATCATGATGACAAGCACCTGCTACATGATTGTGATCAAAACTCATTAATACTTCTTCGGATGGTTCCTGATGCCCATTTATCCTTAAAGAAACTTCACTAACTCCAAGCGTGTCAAATACATTGAATTTCGTGTTTGTTCGTTTTCACTTGCATTTTCCTGAAATGCGATAAATATATATCGCGGTGCAGAAACACCATGCTGTGATGCTATCTGTCATGTAAATAAACCAGCAACTTCACTTTAAATTCTGTCTGTTGTCATCGTCAGCCATGACAATGTTGATTTACCTCCTTGACTCATACAAGAGAATAGACGTTCTTCTTCAGATATTGTTGCAGTCATTACTGGCATCCACAATGAAAGTTTTGTTAGTCTTACTATACATGCATCAACTGCGTCATGTCGCAAGATGATTGCGTCATTGTCGTTGTTTTTCTAACAAGTACAACTGTATGCTTGGCTCCGAATATAACCTATCTGACATATCTACGAAATGTCTACGAAATCCAAATATATGTGATAGTGGAATCACACATGAAAATTCTTCTTCATCATTTAACATTGATCAACGTGCCGCAAATCCTAAGTTTAAATCTTGATTAGCATCATGAACCACCGGCTACACATCAGCGTCAGCATTGTCGGCATTTTTTTCTTGGTCGTCTTATATCATACTGTCCGCTTTCCGGATGATCAGTTGTATCCTTTTGCAAACATCGTTGAAGGACAAGCTGATGTTCAGTAATCATCGCTGTATCTTGCATCAAGTATCTTCGTGACAATATCGACGTTTTCCAGGCATGATTCAATGGGTCTTCCGTAAGTCATGTATATGACACTGTTAAATAACACAATAATACCATTGTTAACAAAACCAGATCCATCACCAATTCTAATTTCTGTACCATCTGCTTGTAAAAGTCTACCTTCTACTTCAATGAATGCCTCAGCGGGTAAGAAATATCTGCTTGTCTCCTGAACTTTATGTTCGATTCGTCCACGCTGATTAATCTTTGAGAACTGGCGCATCCAGGTAAAATGCTGTATCAGATATACGCGTGAACATTTTATTATAATTGCTATCGTCTAACACGACGACCACTTCATGCTATTAAAGTTGCAGTTGTATTTTGTTTTCTTTTTCTCATAGTGGTACACCTGCCAACTCTGCTAGTTTTTTATTTGCAGCTTGATTTATTATTTTATTAACATTTGAAGGCATAACTTCACTGCTGGGTAATTTTACTGGCTGTGGTATTCGTCGTAATGATCGTGCTAGTCTATCCTTCATTGCTGAGAATGCTTTGCTGGCAACATCACCAACAGTAACAAAACTTTTATTACGAACAACGTCAATAGCTTTCATTGATAATTGTTTTGCAATCGGTATTGCTTTTGGGGCTATTCTTCTAAATAGACCCAGTAGAACGTCACCGAGTCCGTCACCGTAGATTGCTTTGTATATTGGTAATCACGCATTTATCACCTTGACCATGATCGGTTCACGTTGAGCATTATGTATAATCATCTTATTTTAGTCATTGTATTTAATTGCATACCCTTAATCACTATGATAATGATCAACGATTTCATCGATAAGAGACAGATAAACATTAAAGTCCATGATGCCGCCTGTAAAAAATTGTTCACAAATATCAGCTGCTTCATTAATAATTTCTGGGGAATGATTACCGGCTCGTTTTCCGCCAATCAGAATTTCTAGTCTATCAACATCTGCAAGGAAGTTATTGGGACATGGAGTAATAAGACCACTTCCTCGTGTAACAAGACCACTTCCAGTTACTCCTTCTTCCTCATTTTTGTTTAATCTGCTTTTTCCTCCATGCTCTTGAGGCTGATTTCCTTTCTGCCTTTGCTTTTTCAAGTTGCTGCTCCATTTTTGTTGCTCCATTTTTACTTCTTTTAATCTCCTTTCTTGTTCTACTTTTTCAATATACTTATATACTGTATTGTTCAAGAGGTCAAAACTATTAATATCTTGCTCAGATCTGATTTGCGGAGTATCAGTAGCAATGCGATATATATCCCTGACCCAATCAGCAGCTTTTACAGTATTAACATATTTGGTTATTTTATACCTATTTCTATCACGATATCCATACGCGGCAATATTAATTAATTGGTTTGGGTCTTTGATAGCGGCAGTACCTTCAGACGTGAATTTATTTGTAATATTAATTCTGACTCTGGGCGGAGGTTATGTTTGCAGTTGTTGGGGTGGTGGTTGAGCTGCTTGAAGACGGCCAACAATATCAACCGATAATGTGTCAAGAGCTTTTTAGCCACCTTAGTTGCTGTAACAATTTTGTTGTTGGTTCGACAATTGGTTTAAATAACTGTTCTGTACCTTCTGCAAATTCAATCTTAGACTCCTGACGCGCTTGTAGTTGAAGCTTGACAGCATCCCAAACAAGGATATATTTCTGAATTGCCTCTAGTCACTATCGAGCTAATCTAGCTGAGTGAGATTACATTATTGATATAATACTAATTTAGTTACTCACACACTATAGGATCAGCAAGGGTGCGAACGAATATGAGTGTCCGGATTTGTAAACAAACACACATAAAAATTTGAAAACACGAGCGACACAGATAAAGTAACAAAATGAGCTAATCAACTTAGAGGGAAAATCTCGGTCGGTTAGAGGCTTCGGTTTGAGTTATTGACCTTGTATTTTCATTTTTGTTTCGCATAAAGCTATATTTTCAAAGAAGACTTGGTCTGTTTACCCTCCCTGCTGCTACATCAAATAAAAATAAAACACAAGTCATTGAAACATAAAAGCTGAGGAATAATGACCTACATTTGCAGTTAAGGGAGTTGCAATCGCCATGATGAATCCCTTACTAAGTTTAATGATTAATGATTGGAGATAGAGGATATTTATCATCCTTGCTTATGCCACACAGGAATAGAAATATATCCAACAACTTAATGTTTCTATACACAAACGTTCACAGTGTAATGAAACCAAACACATTATTTTAGCAGGTAAGTTCATTTGAGCAGACATAAAGTGGGAAAAATTAATCATAACTGTTGGAGCTGCAGACAGGGACATCCAACAAGCCCTGACTAACTTATCCATTAATCATGGACTAACCCAAGTGCATGACCAACCTACTCGTTACGGACACGTGTTAGACTTGGTGTTCACTAATAACCCATCTCTAGTGAAGACTTCGTACAGCACCCCAGGCATTAGTGATCATGCTATGGTGGTAACAGACTCTGATATGACACCTCAACCTACCAAGCAAACACCAAGGAAGCGACTTTTATACTCCAAAACTGACTGGGACACCATCTATTTAGAAGCAGAACAACTATAAAAAAATCAACGATTAATACAAAGAAGAAAGAAATGTGAAAAATATGGTCTTTATTTAAGAACACGATCTGTAGCATAATGGACAAACATATTTCAGCATAACTGTACAAAATACGAAAATCTGTGCCATGGTTTAGTCAAAAACTCAAGAGAATGGTAAAATATAAATCAAGACTTTACACCGAGCTAATCAATGGACTGAATACAAATTATTTCAGAAACAGTACAAAAGTAATTCAAACTTACAGAGATCAACCATATAAATAATACCATCCTAAAAGGACATGACAATAAAAACACTAAACCATTTTGGATATATATATAAAATAAAAAAAGTCATGATAATTTAGGCATGCCATCATTGAAGAAGAAAGAGGTGTTAGCAAATGACAATAAAGGAAAACTTCAAATACGTGTCGACCAGTTTAAATCAGTTTTCACCAAAAACATTTCCAACTCTATAACAACAGCTTTTAGTGATCATGTGGTGGTCACCATGTTCAAGTGATAAGTTGGTGGTCAAGTCACCAAAATCTTACAAATAAACCTACCCAGCCTTACGATAAAAGCCGAAAGCGTTGAAAAACTAATGCCAAATATAAATACTTCCAAAGCAAACGGACCAGACAACACTGCCAACTTAATCCTAAACAAATTGCATCCACCAGCACCCACCAATTAGCCCATGGAATGCGAACAATGTTTCAATCGGGCAGTTGACTCTGGAAGTTTACCAACCGACTGGCTAAATGCAAATACACACCCTGTGTTCAAAAAGAAGACGTACATCTTGCTGAAAATTACCGACGAGTTTCCCTTACATCAGTAGCACATAAACCTCTCGAACATATAATTTGTTAGCATCTTCTTAACCATCTAGAAAAACATAATATTCTAACTACACCGAACCACGGCTTTAGATCGGGATATTACCGGGCAACGCAACTTCTTAAACAATGCATAACTACTTCAAAAAATAAGAAAGGAACACAAACCGTTATGGCGTTACAAGGTGTTACAAGAGTTTTCAAAGCATTTGATACTGTGCCACATCATAAATTATTGTTCAAGTTAGAAAACTATGGAATCACTGGGTCACTACGCTACTAGCTAAATGTGTTTTTAACAAAGCAATCAATGTAAGTGGTGGTAGATGGAGAATCATCTGAATTAGGCACTATAGACACCTATGTCCCTCAGGGAACCATACTGGGAGCACTCCTTTTTCTTTGTCACAATAATGATCATCCAGACTGTGTGAAATCTCATGTCAGGCTGGTTTGCAGAGGACTGTCTCCTTTACAGAACATTTCAAAACCAAAGTGACCACCATTCCCTCCAGAAAGATGTCACAGTCCTCGGACAATGGAAGTGGTGAATGGGACTACCTTAGAGACAATGGTACCTTAATGTTAAAATAGTGAGTTTGTTCTAATGGGACAATGGGAATTTAACATGGGGAAATTTAACATGGGTGGGACTATAGAGGGAAAAAGGAACGTTTAACATAGGTTGGGACTGCATGGGGACAAGGGAAATTGAACATAGGGATGTATAACGACAATGGATTGTGACTGTCTAGGGACAATAGGTATTAAACAGAGGTGACGTAACGGTACTGGACACTGGCAACAAAGTTGCAAGTGGCTGACCTCAATCGGGCGGAACAGTGTGGCAAGGGGTTGACCTGAATACGCATTACTCTTGGGACAAACAGAGACATAGACATAGAGACGTGGTTAAAGACAGGGTTAGAGACAGGGGTATATACATAATCAGTGAAAGTCAAACGGTGACGGTACTCTAAAACATGTTGGCAGAGTTAAGGAGAAAGGAAAAAAGCCAAACAACAAAGAGAAGCGGAACTCATGTTGCAGCAAGCGGGGCTATACAGAGAGGCACCCTTTGGCATTCCTGAAATGCAAAAGTTCCAAGACATCCTAGTTCCACGCTACACCTTGAAGGTACACCCTCAAGAAATGCGCAGGCTTCTGTTGTTTCGAGCCAATATTTTCAAAGACGGAAAATACATTCACGTCTATCATCAAGATGATTATTTTGATGCCATTACAGGTATCAAGCGCATTCCTAGGATACGGTTTTTATTCTGAGAAATGTGAGTATGGGTATAACAATTGAAAGCAACACAAGCATTGTGGATAGAAATGTGAGAGACGTTTAGCATCTAGACCCTGTCTTGATGAAGGACAAGGACGAATGCATTGCCCTGCTTGTCAGCAAACTTTTGTCACCCCAGCATGTTCTGAACACTCAAGGTTCACAGCATAAAAGTGCTTGTCAACTCCTGCGATTATGCTCTGCTTGTGGACAAACCATACGTGCCAATAGTACCAATGTTTACGCATGTTCAGGAGAGAAACGATGTCACATTTTTCACCAAAAAAGGGACTTGGAACACGAATGCTACATTCAAAAATACCAAACCCAACAGGAGGAGGAGGAGAAGGAAGATGACCAGAAGAAAGGCAATTTCATCTTTTTCGATTTCGAGTGCAAGAGGACATCGAACGTTACGGAGATTGTCATCACTTTGCCACGTTGAAGGCTCACAATTGCTCTGGATACGATCGACAATTTCTTTTGAAATGCTATACGGAAGAAAGTACCGCACGTACTAAAGTAACTCATTTCCATGCAAGTGGAGCAAGTGCAGTTTAAAGATTCGATGAGTTACACGGCAATGCCATTGAGCAAATGCCTAAAACATCTGGAATGAAAGAAATGGTCAAAGGCTCCTTTCCGCAATTTTTCAATACCGAAGCCGATCAGCACGACGTTTTACCCCATTTGCCTATTAAGACCCCGACAACATGCGCACAGAAAAACAATAAGCTTTCTACGCTTGGTACTAAACTCTCGCCTCGGATCCTTTCGACTTTCAGGAAGAAATGTTAAAGTATTGTCGATCGGACGTGGATATTTTAAAACATTGCTGTAGAACATTTTGATAAGTCTATATGGAACACGAAGAGATTGACACCTTGAAAAAAGCATGCACCATTGCCAAAGCGTGTTCCTTAGTGTACTACAAATGATTCATGCCCGAGAAGACCCTGGCTTTACCTAAAACGACCAATTATGTCAAACGTCAATACTCAATCAAAGGCTCTGCGCTGGTTGCATTACTTGAGCGATAAGGAAGTCAAATGGATCCAACATGCTCGAAACGGGGGTGGTGAAAAAAAAAACATTGGAGGGTGTTCTGTGGATGGTTGGGACTTAGAAAACCCTTAGACATATTACCCTCAACAGTACACTAGAAATCAGTTTTTACAAGGTACCATGGAAGACTTGTACCAGGCCACTTGTCAGCGGCGCTTGAAGTTAGAACAGCAAGGAAACCAAGTCGTGGAAATGTGGGAAAACGATTACGATCACCGTTTGAAATCCGATCCCGGGTTTAAACGCATCTTGACAAGTTGGTCTATCCTCTGAACCCACGGGACAGTTTGTATGGAGGACGAACGAATGACACCTGTTTGCTGTACCACGCCGACGAAGAGAAAGGAGAAGAAATCAGATACCTGGACGTGTGTTCGCTGTATCCTTACGTGTGCAAATATTGTCTCTTTTCTCGCAGGGCACCCACAATTGCTGACAGAACACATCGACGTGGAATACATTCGACAATTCGAGGAATTGATTAAATATAAAAGTCTTTCCATCCCGTTTTACCTCACCATTGCCATGGAAAACTGATGTTTCCCTTGTGCCGTACTTGTGCGGAAACGTGTAACCAAGACCAACATTATACGCACACTCAGGAAGAACGCGCCTTGACAGGAACGTGGATCAGCGTGGAATTGTTCAAATCTCTGGATCTCGGATACCAATTGTTAGAAGTGTACGAAATTTCCCACTTTCCCAAGACAGAACAGTATTATAATGGATACGAGACTCGACTCAGAAAGGCCTGTTCGCAGACTACGTGGACGCCTTTTTGAAAATGAAGCAAGAAGTCGGAGTCTATCCTTTCTAGTGCCACAATCCCGAAGACCAAGAGACATTCAAAGAGAAGTACTTGGAATAGGAAGGAATCATTTTAGACCACATCGAGAAAAACGAAGGAAGGCGTGATGTTGAATCGTTTGTGGGGAAAATGGCACAACGACCGTCTTAACCCAAGACGGAGTATTTGACAAAACCTTCCCGCTACTTCCAGATGATTCACGACAAAACCAAATGCGTGAAAAACTTGGATGTCCTTCGTGAAGACTTGATCTTGGTCAATTACGAAGAAGAACTGGACTTTGTACAGGCCGACAAATTTGGAAATGTCATCATAGCAGCCTACGTGACAACCCATGCTCGCTTAAAACTGTACGAGGCTTTAGAACTGTTAAGTGATCTTTCGCTGTCTTTTGACACGGACAGTTGCATCTACATCGATCGCCGTGATCACCGCCACCCTCGGCTTACCCAATTTGATACCAGTTCGTCCGCATGTGATGAATAAATGGAAACCCGTGTCTTCAGAAACTTCTCCTCCAGCGGTGACACCTTCCTCCTCTCTAGTCGCAGCGGCAGCTGCTAATAACGTACATGCTCGAGAAGCAAGTTCAAAAGAGATCGGATATGTTATAGAATGTAATGGATTTATCTAAGCAAGAACTGACACGATTTAGTTCGTTGCAAGTTTGTTACCTTCATAAAGTTGATAGGACATAGAGGCAATCAGTGGCGACGGATTCCACTTTAAAAAAGACCTAGGGAAAACGATGTGTATCAATGTTTTTGTGCTCCGGAACAAACAAAGATGTCACCTGCCAGAATTGCACACCACCACCATCATAGTTCTCCTGTCCAAAATGGAGAAGTTAAAAGAAAAAGTCAATCTCGTCGTTTAGCCCGGCATACGAAGAAACGCTTAGCCAAGCGTCGATGTCTACCCCAAAAAGATTCCATGGTCCAAAGAAAACGAGGAGCAACCAAAGGGGAGATTGTTCGGCAAAAAGATTGGGCGCACACTCAACGAACTACTCCAAAACTAATATAAAAGGGCGTGTGTCAACTCATCGACGTAAGTGTGTCTCAGAAGTGACCTTTGGAATCTGATGGAACGACAAAAATTTACTTTAGTGCCTTACAAACGATAGATAGAAGAAAAACGGATCCCGCATTTACGTCCCAATCCTCATTTGACTGCAATGTCCCAGTTACATCACGATTTGCAATTGTTGATCTATCACAGAGATTTTTTAGAAAAAGAAAACTCTCAACCGTACGGTCAAGGGTGAAAACGACTTCAAATATTTCATCAAGATTTAGACGAAACAGCTCGACCGAATTTGAAAGATTTTAAGACCATGATGAAAAGTCCATCACCACCACCACTCCCATTGACTAAGACAGACGCACATCGGACACGTAAAGCCTTTTTCAAACCACCACCTGACCCCATCCAGCGTGATATCAGTGAGGAGTGGGTGAGTTATTTAAAAAATATCCAGATGGAGAATTTGTTTGTCAGCATTTACTACGATCCATCCCATCCTGCGGAATACGGAGGAGTTCAGAAATTGTATCGTGCTGCCAAAACCCGACTAAAAAGTGTCCGTTTACCTGAAGTGCAACGATGGTTACAAGAACAAGCCAGGTACATCGTACACAAACCCATTCGACGTAACTTTTCCAGAAATTGCACTCGAGTGGAGAACATCGATCATGAATGGCAAGCTGTTTTAGCCGATGTCTCTCATGTGGTCACTTACAATCGTGGCTAGAAATATTTGATTTGTGTCATCGACGTCTTTTCCAAATTTTCCTTGGTCGTGCCATTGATTTCCGAATCGAGCACTGAGTTAGTGCCATCCCTAAAACTGATGTTGAAACAAAGCCGTCGTCACTCTGTTCGATGGCAAACCGACAAAGGCAGCGAATTTCCGAAAAGAGACATTCATTTTTCAGCACCTAGAATCCTGAAACTAAATCCAGCATTCTGGAACGTTTTCAATTCACCTTGAAAGAACGCATGTGAAAATATTTTACACATCAACACAATACAGTACATCGACATCTTACCGCACCTGGTCAAAGCGTACAACCAATCATACCATCGAAGCATTGGATGTGCCACCCGACCCCAAGATTTAACTCTCGACAACGAAGTGGCCATCTTTGAGCACCTGTTTCGTACGTCCCCGACTGTGGCTGTCCCCACGAAAGGTAGGTTATTGACGACGGGAAGTTGGGGGCGCATTGGCAAACCCAAACGCAGTCTCGACAAAGGTTACTTACCAAATTGGACCACCGAATTGTTTTGTGTCACTGGACGAGTGCGTGGTTGTCATCCTGCCGTCTATTAATTGAAAGACATGAACGGAGAAGTGTTAAAAGGAACTTTTAACTTATTCGAGATTCAAAGCGTGCTTAAAAAAGAAGACGAAGTGTACGACATCGAAAGCATTCTCGAAGAACCCGAAAAGTGGGAAACGACGTGTCAAAGAAGTCAAGGTACATTGGAAATGAAATTCGCCGAGTTTTGACTCTTGGATCGACGCTTTCCAAGTAATCGACTATAAAAATGTGACGATCATGCCCTTCAACACAGCATCACCACCACAGTAACAACTCGTTCACAGAGTTCTTTTCAGCAAGATCTACAAAAGCAGCCATTGTGGGTGTGGTGTGGAGAACGTGTGCCTAAAACGCAAATCATCTTTTTCTGCCAAATATATGTAGTGTATTGTGGCATCGGTGCTGCCATTGCCAATTTGAGTTTGGAACAGGGCGACAAATAATTGTGGACCGTTATACTGAGTACTTGCATTGGTTACCCTATCCCCAATCCTTCCCTGAAATACTCTAACGGTAACAATGGGAGGCTTGCGACCAACGTCAATCACACTCCCAACAGTCACCACCAAAACAACAACATTCCTCTTTTAGACACTCCTCTAACCTGCAGTCACCACTCGGACAGCAGAACTCTGGAAATATGAATAACCAATTTTACTTAACGTTACCCAGTGACAGTTCCATGGATGTGTTTCCCCAAAATACTTTCTGCTGTTTCACGGCCAAATTGCATCAGGCCATCCAATAGGATCATGAAGCCCATTGGCAAGTGGGTTTGGTCGGAATGATTCACCCTACACAAATCATAACATCACAAAATATCAAAACCCTTTTGAGGTCGAAGTTCTGAACGAACAAGTGACACAATACTTGAATGAAAACGAAACTGTAGATGCATCTACAAAACAATCAGTGTCCCCCAATACTCCACGGTATATCTATATGTTTAAAATTCATGCAGGCTATTATTTTAGCGGTCAACATCTGGCGGACATGCTTTCTTCCAAATTCAATGTGCTGTTTGGAAAAGTCTTGGACAAAACGAAACAAAGTATTACGATCGAGTACCATAAAGTAGCTCGTCGCCTGCTCATGAAATTTTCTGATGACAAAATGTTGGCCGTTAAATTTTGCCCTTAAATTGTTTGACATTTTGGGTTGGAAGCTCAAGAAAGTCAAGGATTCACTGATGCTATTCTTTGCCGACAAGTTGAATTTTGCGATTTTTTTTCGTTCCCCTGTAGAACTGAACCAAGGATTACATTTGATATTTGCGTACTCCGATGTGGTGGAGTACAACGTGGTGTACACACATCTGCACCGTTACTGAGAGTCATTCCTTTCAAAGCGGATTCTGCCACGACCAATGACGAGGAAGGTTGAACACGTATTACGTTCACTGCGAATTTGTACATCTTCGTTATCTGTTCGTCATCAAGTCGGATTTCGACACTGTCAACATTGCTATTAAAGAAGATATGGGGCAAAATATCACACTCACCAAAGGGAAGGACACAGTGAAACTTAATTTTCGAAAACGATTCTCTAACGACTTGTAAGTCATGTATCCAGTGTACCGAGGAATCGCTTGACAGCGAGGACAAGGTTTAGGAGATATGCGGAAATTAGCATTTCGTTCGGTGGTCCCAGTTTGAAACCGATGGTGAAACGAGAATTGCACGCCATGAAAGATGCTGCTTTTTGACACAAGGCAAAGAAGTTCTCCAAAATGTCATCATCGACAAACAAAATCCCAAAGAAGCCATCTTGAGAGCAAGCATAAATGTCTTGCTTCAAACTGGCAAAGACATTTTTGGTTGACGAGAAACTCCGATAAATTCACTGGACGCTGCCCAGTCAGACATTCATGTTTCCCTGACGCCATAGCAAGGTCAAGGCAGAAAAAGACGACAAAGACACCCTTCCAGAAGCTTTCAAACCCACAGAGCTAGAAAGAACAATGCAAGAAGGACCGTCAGAGAATTATACGTATTTGATTATTAAACAGAAAAATGGTGCAACGAGAGTCTCGCAAATATTACAAGTCGGAACTGGATCTATTTGCCATACCACCAACTATGATGACGATGCAAGAATCCCAATAGGAAGAATTTCGTCCCATCTCCTCTGTGACGACCTCAGCCCCCATCGAATTTGAAATCAAAGAACAACTCGAAGATTACATCGATCTGAATAGCATTTACTTGTACCTGAAAGTCAAAGTTCAAGATACGAGCAACAATAATGTAGACGGTGAAGATAAAGGAGCTCCCGTCAACAATTTCATACATTCATTGTTCAGTAAAGTGGATTTGTATTTGAAAACATACTGGTCAGTAGCAGCATGGCTACTTACCTCGAAAATCTGCGGAAAAGAAGCCAAGAACACCCATCTGTTTTCTTGTGTGGCAGTGAAACCTGATACGGTGGACAAATTCAAAGACACCGATTTAATTACAGATAAAGAACCAAAACATAATGTGGGATTCAACGACCGACGAAATAAAATCAAGGATGGACAGAGCTTAGAACTGACTGATCGCTTGCATTTGGACAGGTGGTTGCAACAAAATTGTTTGCTGAACGGGGTTGATATCTGTCTAAGACTGAATCTAAGCAGTGTCGCTTTACATTTGATGGCTGATGCTGCCAATTACAAAACAGTCATCGAAGAAGCCAGACTCTGCGTGCGACGCTTGGAAGTATTACCTAAAGTGGGAAACGACGTCATAACAACCGCCAAGTATCCAATACGACGAGTGGAAGTGAAAACTTTCATCATTGCCGCTGGACTCCGATCAAAGATCGAAGATCATCTGTTCCAAGGACTGTTATGCAAACGTTTAATTATTGGCATCGTTAGCAATGCAGCCATCAACGGAGCCCCCGATCAAAATCCTTTCTAGTCTGAGCATTACAACTTGTCCAAGATTGAAGTCAGTCGAGATGGCAAGACCTTGTGCACCAGACCCTTTGAACCTGACATTGACAAGAAGAATTACTTGAAGTCATAGTTGTCCCTGTACGAAGCTAGGACCAACAGTAGTCATGGCATTTCGTACGACGATTATGCAGGATGTTACTCTTTGTGTACTTTTGATTTCACTCCAGACCGAGGCAGCGACGAGGGACATTTCCACTCTATAAAATCTGGTCAGCTTCGTATGGAACTTCAGTTTGTTACAGTTTAACCCTAGACGGTGTAAGTCATCTTGTAATCTAAACTCGACAATACGATAGAAATCAACAGCTGAAGAAAAGTCACTCTAGAGTATTAGAAGATATGGAAGACTCTTATCCATCTTTGAATGGTGGAGAATCTTTGAAAATGAAATGGGATGATATCGTGGAAGCAGAACTTAAAGACATAGACGAAGAGGTGATGGTAATGTCCAGATCGGCAGAACAAGAACAGCATTTAGTCTCCTGTTTTGCCAAACACCTGGCAGAACCAATACAGGAATGACCACGAAAGATTGCTTAGGATGTCAAAACGATCATCCCTGTCACATTCAACACGATAAATGTCTGATGATGAGTCAAGAAGAAAACTTGGATTAGTATCTGGATGACGCTTGGGGTTTTATCTCGGAAGAAGCAGTGTTGCATCAGTCGTGTAAAGACGTGCGTGACTATTCTTCCCCTCCACTGACTGCTCTAGAGATCAATCGCATCGAATCTCTCTTGGTACAGAGTACGGAGACGAAGCAAAGAGACGTTTACTTGACAGAGATTTTCGAGCAAAATGACTGGACTGAATTGGTAACTTATCATTACCTCTAAGAAAAGAAAACACAAAAGAAAATAGTTAACTGGAATATTTATTACCTTTTAAAAAACAGTTCGTACACCTCTTCTTGGAATCCTTTCGTGTGGGCTAAAGATGAACTTCCTCATCATAAACCTCAAGACCATCAAGATTGTGTCATCAATACGGACGACAGTCATCTCCCAGGATCCCACAGGGTATCCTTCTACTCCTCAAAGATGGTTGTGTGGAGTATTTTGATTCGTACGGATTATCGCCTTTGGAAGACGTCATCATTGACTTTATGAGAAGAAATGCCCAGACGACACGATTCAATAAAGTGAAATTACAAGGCACAGATTACATGGTGTGTGGATACTGTTGTGTGTATTTTCTTCATCAACGCAGTCTTTGATATCCCTTAGAACATTTAGTGACTTAGTGAATCTTCTAGAAACGATGAAAAAGTAGATCGATGGTTTCGTGACCATTATGGATATATCTTGTATTTAGCTAGGAAACGTAGTTTACATCAATGGCCAAATGACTTCCATCAGTGGAAGTCTAACTTGACTTCACAGCGTTGTCAACCTTGTCCAAAATTTGTTATTTCATATTGTATGAATTGTTAAATTATTTGTTGATTAATTGTTGGCTGAATAAAAAAAAAATATTATCAAAAAAGTTTTGGAGTGGTTTGTTTTAAAATTTTTTATCACTATACATGCTTTTTGACTTTTCTCTATCCCTCAATATGAGATGACCTATAGCGTTCCTACCCAAAAACCGTAGGGATGTTTTCTTTCGCGTCCGCGCTTGAGCCATATAAAATGCTTCAACCTGACCATCCATTGTTGACTCGTCAACCTATGACGATGACTATTAATTTAGCTAGACTGAATGAAGCCCACGTGAATTTAAATCGTGTCAGGCGAAACATTTTACCCAAGCCTGAAGAGATAGAGAATGTTAGGATGTTAAAAGTGGCCAAACACCTGATAGAAGAGGTCTTCGGTTATGAAATCAAGAAGCAGCAAAAAGAGTGGACCGATGAGTATAGATTTCAGAAGCAAAGAGAGCAGCAGTAACAGCAGCAACAACAGCAGGAGCCAAACAGAGGCTTTGTGGACTGTTGAGTGGACACGAAAGAGTTCTCCTATACCTTCCGCAGAAGCAGACCCTATCCTGTCGGAAAGCCTGCAGCCAGACGGGGACGCAATCTTAGACGATGAGAGATTGCCACAACCACAAACAAAAGATCCATTTTCAGAGCTACCCCAACAGTCTAGAAAAGACATTCTACTCTATGCTAAAAATGTCTGTATTTGTGTTTGTCTCTAGGTAAAAATAGAAGTGTGCCTACAAACACATCATTTCCCTGACTTGTACGATAGTCTATGTGTTGGGTTTTGTTGTATGTATGAGTAGAAATAAAGTGTGTTTGTAGGAAAAAAGTGAATGTGAGTGTTTTTTTAGGTCCGCACGTTCCATGTTGTTGATGGTGGAGTGGGTATTATTAATGTTTGTGTAAGGGCATGTTTTCCTTCACGTCCGCGCTTCAGGTAAATAAAGGGTAGCGTTCATCAGTCTGACTACAAAAAAAATTCTTAGGCCCCAACCATCTTAAGACATAAGGTGACCTAAGCCAAGTCAAAAGGCCCACACACACACACACACACAATGCTAAACTAAATAAACAACAACAACAACACAGTCGCCAATTATTAACACGACATGTAAATCTAACACTGATACTCAGACCAAACATACTAATTTATACAACAAAAAGGGGACAACATACCTTCCAAATTCAATATAGCTATTAAACAAAGAATCGTGGCGATAAAAGACCAGTCGCAAAATCAAGATCTAAGGCAATGGAAGTCGAGTCGAAACAGAACAGCAAACTCTAGCAAAAACAGCAAAACACTACAACAGCACGAAGAAGAAAGAAAGAGGGTATCACAGAATGAAGAAGGAGTAAAGAAGAAAACGTACATCGACTTTCAAATTGCTAATTTATATGAGGTTCCTTCGGCTTTTGAAGACCTCTTTCGATGCAAGCTCTATCCCCACAGCCCTAACTAGATCCTTTGTATACCGCCATCAAAAACGAAAACCGAAAGTAAACAGAGCGTGACCCAAACATGTATAGGGTGTCTGACACCCAGCTGATTGACAACATTTCGGAAAATCAAAAGTACACCATGTACACCAAATTCCAACTTTAATTAAAATAGTAATGAAATTACACAACTCAGAGGATTAGGAAAATTACACGAGTGGCTTACACACCATTGGAATAGATTTCTGTCCACTAGTACAACTGGACTTGATTTGATCTTACGCGCTTTGCCGTTTCTGGGCGTACAACTTTCCTGTGGCGTTTCGCGTCCCGCGGGCCCCTTGCCTCATCTCCTCGGCCGGATATGTTCATGAATTAAAAATTGCGACATTCGCACATAAAAGCGGGACTGTAGTGGCTCCATTCCTACAGTCCCGATCAATTGAAAATCTCGACCTTCGAGATTTAACCAGCCGCCAAAGCACTAGTTGCGTAGGCGACTTAAATCCTTTAATTGATTGATTGATTGAGTCTGACTACCCCAGCGTTCACTCGTTAACTTCGAAGAAGATGAGCAGAATCATAAAACTGTTGGAGCTCCAGGTGCATCTGGAATATGCTATGCGACTCCTGAAAGAACTAGCCATGGAAGCAATCCAGAAAGAAGCTAGAATTGAAGAGGATAAAAGGGAAAAGTAGAAGAAAGAAGAAGAGAAAAAGGGAAGAACGATTTTTCCTCACCTTATCATGAGACATAACTATGAGGTCAAACATAAAGTGAGGACAATGCCACTACCACCACCACAACGTCAACCACAGCCACAGCCACAACCACTACCAAGAGCTGCTGTCCCCCAGACAGAAAACTGGGAGGAGGATTAGGAGTGGGAGCGGCAGCGGCAGCAAGAGCAAACACGACAACCACAGCATCCACGGGTCTGGCGTAGAAGACAGAGGGAACAAGTCCGCACTATCCCTTAGACTGAGGAATGGGATAGTGAATCAACTCAAGCCCCCTCTGCACTCGCAAGAACAACACTGAAGTGGGAGCAAGATTGGAGTAGGAGATGCGTGTGTGGTACCTGACCTGGGAGGTGCCAGCATTAACCAGGTGCATTTGAGGTTAGGAAAAACAGCCCTTCTCAGGACTAACCAGATCTCTAAAAAGGAGAGACTGAATAAGTTGCCAATCATATAATTATGTGTGCCCGCGTACGTTGGTGTGTGTGTGTGTGTGTGTGCACGCATATGTTTGTTTGTGTGTGTTTGTGTGTGTGTGTGTGAGTGTGTGTGTGTGTGTGTGTGTGTGTGTGTGTGTGTGTGAGAGAGAGACAGTGAGCGCGTACATTTGTGTGTGTGTTTGTTTTTTCCTTAACAAAAATCCTTTCTCCCTGTAAAAAATAATTGTTATGTGTGAAAATAGAGTAGTGTCACTATAAACACTAAGTCATTTGATATCGTTGTAGGTGACAATGTGTTTTATTATTTTTAAAAAAAAATTTCCTTCTCCACAATGTGTTCTTAGAGGGTATAGTGGGTTTTGTTAGTATTACTGTGTTGCTTTGTATAAAAATTTATTTTAGGTTAGCACTCATATCACTGTGAATCGTTTGGTATGTGATATCGGTAGTTGGTGTGAGGGGATGTTTTCCTTCACGTCTGTGTTTGAGGTTTATAAAGTGTAGCGTTCGTCAATCGAGCCATTCAACATTGAATAACAAAATAAAATGGCAAGCAATCACGTCAATAAAATGCAGAAGTTGCAAAAAGTGGTTGACAATATAGGGATGGTAAAGGAAATGTTGCTTAGGTTGGGAGGTTAATGTTATTGTCCTCACCGAGTACAAATGGAGATAAATAATTTAAGAAAGGCCAAGGAAAGACTCGAAGAGCTTATAAACGAGGAAAAGGAGGAGAAAGAGGACAAAGAGGAAAAGGAACAAATGAGAGCCTACAATGCAAAGCTTGAAAAAGAAGAGGAGAATGAGAAAAGAAAACAGGAGGAGAATAAAGCGGAGGAGAAAGAGAATGGGAAGGAAAAGAAGACAAATGTAATTGATAAGATTAGAAGTTGGTGGAGAAGAGGAAGGGAGGCAAGAAATTAGAAAAAGTTGAACGGCCCTTTTCAGGGCCACTCCATTCCCTCGAAAAGATATCTATTCTCTCTTGCCTAATTTTTTTTTAGTCGGTTGTATAGTTGTTTGTGTGATAGATTTATGTTCATAAATCTATCTATGTGTAATATGTCTATGTCACTGATTATGTATATAACCCTGTCTCTAACCCTGTCTTTAACCACGTCATTGTCTAGGTCTCTATTTGTTCCTAGAGTAACGCGTATTCAGGTCAACCCCTTGCCACACTGTTCCGCCCGATTGAGGTCAGCCACTTGCAACATTGATGCCATTGTCCAGTACCGCGATGTCACCCCTGTCCAATTCCTATTGTCCCTAGACAGTCTCAACTATGTTAAACATTCCCTTGTCACGCTATAGCCCCACCTATGTTAATTTTTCCCATGTTAAATTCCCATGGTCCCTATAAGACAAACTCATTATTTTGATATTAAGGTCCCATCGTTCCTACAGTATCCTCATTCACTACTATTTGGCGACAGACTGTGATATGACTATCATGCCACTAAATGCTACCCCATAATTATGACCAGTAAATCAATAAAATCATCTCACTTCTACACCTTAACTAACCACATACTATAACAAGTCAGTGAAAACTTGTCTGCAGACTTCAAGTGGGAATCGCATATTATCAAATCTTCAATAAAGCAAACACTACATTGGCATTTTTAAAAAGGAACCCCAGACACTGTCCACAGACATGTAGACGAACTGTCAATCTAGCACTAGTCAGATCCGTGTTACAGTATGGTTGTGTGGTCTGGAGTCCGTACTACACTAAGGATGTCGATAGAATCGAGAAAGTTCAACGCAGGCAGCAAGATTTGTATCTGGTGACTACAAAACAAGTGAAACAGGATGCGTTACCAAATTGTTAACTGACCTATGTCTTGGGTCTACCAACACTTCAAGAACGGCGTAGTAGGATTCATCTTACATATCTATAAAGTAGTCGAGGGGTTAGTGCCGGCTCCCTCTCCACACATATTTTTAAAACCATTAAGACAAGAGCGCCAAATTAATACCAGATATTTCCTATTTTTGAAACTATAAACATTTTAGATAAACAAGCAACAAATAACAGTAGATGTTTTGTAGTTGAGCAATGTAGAACAGAACACTTAAAAAATTATTTCTTCGTAAAAGCAATTGTGGACTGAAATCATCTTAGTGACAGTGTTGTGTGCGTGCAAACAGTGGAGAGCTTCGAGACAGCTCTTGAACAAATCTACGAACTTTTTAATAGCTCTCGCTTCCGGTGCAATTGTATGCGGTAAATGGCCCTTCACTGTATACATTCAGATTCTCGAGAGGGTACTATGCAAATATCCGATGTGGTCACGAGCTAAAAGCAACAACTTTACCTAAGCCAGTAAAATGTGAAATCTATGTAGCAATGGCGTTCGTTTCATAGGGGCATTGTGCTAGTAGAGAAGTATGCAATCATCTAGTTCTTTATTTATTCAAAGGTCAAGAGTTATAACACAAAATTTAACCCGAGTCAGTGATGAGAGAAATATAAGTTACAGTTACGTGGGTTTGTGATGAAGACATATCACCACCTCGCTACGTATCATGATTCAATGTGTCACAGTATTATACCGGATTCAAATAATCCTATATGGTCAAGAACTGAAACGTAAAATCTTAACCCTATACAGTACAGTGTAAAATGTAGGTCAAAGTGACATTGTAAGAGAGTGGTACTAAATACAGATGCATACAGTTGATAATTCTAGCACAAACTGCTTGAGAAATAATTTAAAAACCAATGTCAACCCAAAACCAGTGAAGCATCATATATGGACTACGGCGACATAATTTTGTGATGAGAATGAAGAAATCATCAGTATGCATACCCTTGCCAGGTTCCGTGGTTTAAGGTAACATTATGTATTCAGGATGGGAAAATGTTCTTTGTATTCATGCGCTAAATGCTAAAATATAAATATATATTAACACCATCATCAAACATTATCCTCGTTCAATTGTTTAACGTTAATTGTTTGGTTAAGTTTTGTGTTTTAAGGTTATTTCTCAAGCGCTGTTCCATCTAGAATCATTAAACTAGATGGCCATGAATTTTTATTAATCGTGTCACCGTGACCTACAATTTCATGTTTTACTGACTTAATTTACATTTTAGCATTTAGCGCATGAATGCAAATGATATATTTTCCCATCCTGAATGCATACTGTTAACCTTAAACCATGAAACCTGGCAAAATATGTATGTATAAAATGTACTCTGTATCAATGATATACCACGAGATGTATAAATTTTTCATTTAAAGAAAACGAGGCTTGCCGAGTTTCCTTTGAATGAAAAATTTATTGAACGAGTGGTATATCATTGATACAGCGTACATGCTATACATATATCTGATTTATATCACATACGAATACACATATTTGCCCTTTGAACGAAGTTACGATATAATCCATGCAACTGTGTATTGACCGAGTGAATGTCCGCTACAAAATGTACTTCTATGCAGTTTCTTGTTGTTCGCAGTCAGAATGTAAATTGATAAGTTGATTGTTTTCTTTTTGAGTTTCTTTTTATATTCACATTTATTAAATCAATACAAGACACAATTATGATTTAAACATGAAAGCTGGTTTTCATGACGAAAGCAGTGCACTACAGACACGGTTAGCTTTTTGTACACTGAACATGAACTCTCAGGCATTCACGTTCTGGTGTATGGAAATTAACGCGGAATAGAAACTAAGCGAAATGACGAAACAGCAAGAGGTAATTAAAATATTTTAATATATTTGCAGTTGATCTAAGTCAGTATTCGGCTTAATTAACATTTCTAAAGACTATTAACAGAGAGAGAGAGAGAGAGAGAGAGAGAGAGAGAGAGGGAGAGGGAGGGATAGAGGTTTAAGAACAACATCAGCGCATTAAATACATTACAGTATGTGTACCTCGCAACCGCAGATTTAACTAATCGTATCGACAGGCTATTGGAACTATGTATCATTGATATTATGAACACTGTAGATAGATCCCAATGAAAGTGTAAACATACGGTTACCACGATCCATATTCTTGTAGGTTACTTGGTGCAAGTTCAGATACACACATATATATATATATATATATATATATATATATATATATATATATATATATATATATATATATATATATATAGAGAGAGAGAGAGAGAGAGAGAGAGAGAGAGAGAGAGAGCAAAAGATCTGCTTAACGCTCATTCATCTCGTTTGATCATTATAAAATGATCAGAGCAACAGAAATAAATTTAAAGTTCAGTGTTAAAACAAAATCATTGAAGTGTGAAATATGCGTCACAGTGACCTAATTTTATAATAATGGTTTAGTAATAATATAAGATGCACACCGTCGCCATGGTACCTGATTCCATGTTTACAGTAGTATTTATAAGGCGTGTACCAATTATGAGCTAAACGAAAAAAGACCGTAGAAGAAACAAATTGTTGCGATGCAGTAAGGGTAGGGTTGTATGTGTCTGTATAATTTGCACCTCGCCTCATCTTCGCTGTGGAAAAGAAAGTAAATGCATTTATCATCTAGTAGTAACACTGGTGAAACCAGGAATCCGAATGTAACTTATTCTAAAATGTAAACTGAACGAAAGCATGCAGGTCCTGAAATGCAAATGGGCTAGCGATGATCGAAAGAAAACGGTACTGTTACTGGTTATGTAAGAAACACCAACGCAAACATCACTCTCTCTCTCACACACACATATACACGCAGACACACACACACACTCTCTCTCTCTCACACACATTGTTTATTTATTTATTTATTTAAACAAAACTTCTACGTCTCCTGAAGCATCGTCTAAATGTGTCTTTGAGCTTTGCTCTAAACTTTCTATTAAGGATAGTGTACACAAAAGGATTGGCAGCACTGTTTATAAGATATGATCTCACGATAAAATTGTACGCCAGTTCTGCATTTCCGCTAAAGTTCACCTGCAGAAGCTGGAGAAATCTGACGGTGATGTGTGGAAGGAAACTGATAATGAATACTGCAGTGACTGAGAAGAATGTGACGGCAGTTCTGATGGAGATAACACGCGTCCTTGCCGTCGAACTTCTTGCCGATCCAGATGGGCTATGGTCACTGCTGTTGGATACCCTGTGGTCATCCTCCGAACTCTTTATTCTATTAATTCTAACAGATGGCGTGCCTTGCCGTTGCATGAGCTTACGATGGATAAGCCATTTACGAATTCGAATTCCTATGAGCGAGTAAATGAAACAAAGCACTACGATACACAATAAAAATATTGAGGCCAAACAGAAATAGAAGGCCTTGAGTAGATTTTCCTCCAAAGGTCCCTTTATTACCATGGAACACTCTTGTCCAGTCAGGTTTGTTGATTCAATCTTTTTTACTTCAATGTCAGCGAAGCAAAATGCCGGCCAGCCTAGAACAGTGGCGATGATAGCACAAAGTATCCCAATAACTTTGGCTTTCCTTGGCGAGAACTCGTTGAATGTTTTGCAGATATTAAAGTATCTATCAAACGAAACTGACACAAGCAAGAATCCTGATGCCATGATCACCGAATATTCCAAAACTCGCATAGTCTTGCAGGTGGCTACGTCGCCAAACGTGTACTGATGTGTGAGATCATACATTTCAAAGGGCATTACCAGGAGACAGTTGGTTATATCTAGAATTGCTAAGGTCATGATAAACGTTCTTTCTGCCTTTCGTGTCGTCTTGAACCAATACACATACAACACCAACGAATTTCCTATAAGTCCCACAGACATCAAAATGGCAACAAAAGAAACCACTGGCGCCATCGTTAATGACTTTCTCTCGTTCATTTTCACAAGGCTGTCTGACGAAAGGGTCTCAGTGTCCATGATCAAAATAAGAAGTATGATTTCGTCAACAATTTTTCCTTTTTTTCTATTTAAATTCTTCCATCTTTTTCGCCATAAAAAGTCAGATACAATACAGACTGACGTTTTGGGTTTAATCTAATTTCTTACTGAGATAAAATCCCGCTGTACCTGTAAAACAAAAAGGACAAAGAATTTATTTCCAGCATGTTAATGTTGCAAGTCGTGAACAAATTAAAAGTGTGTTAAACATTAAAAAATTACTTTCTCTCGTATACGTTACTTTTTGCAAATTATACTTTCAAAGAATGAGTTGTATATAATTGTTGTTTGACTCACTTTATATATACATATATTTTAGTAAGTTTCTTGACCACATTTGCAATAATCGACTAGCTTTGTGCCCATTGTGCTTGACTTGAATTTGGTACGATGTTTGATGCTCTAAGTGTGGAAGTGTACAGCTTTACCCAGTGTATATGCCTGACTTTTGTGGATTTCTTTCACATTGTACAACTTTATGCAGTATGTATCACAGACCTCTGTGCACTTCTTTTAAGGCTGAATGCAGTTCATCAGTGTAGCGGGTTGTACTCGGTGCTTTTATCTTTTTATTTGGGGAATTTAACCTAATATGCGTGTAAAAAGCCGATAAAGTTTAAAAGAAGGTACAAAACACTTGCGTTGGATGTTCATGGGCAAGTTACAAATTTGATGAAGTAGTGTATTAATATCTTATTCATGTAACTTGCCTATTCGTCTTCCATTCATGTAACTTGCCTATTCGTCTTTCATTCATGTAACTTGCCTGTTCGTCTTCCATTCATGTAACTTGCCTATTCGTCTTTCATTCATGTAACTTGCCTATTCGTCTTCCATTCATGTAACTTGCCTATTCGTCTTTCATTCATGTAACTTGCCTATTCGTCTTCCATTCATGTAACTTGCCTATTCGTCTTCCATTCATGTAACTTGCCTATTCGTCTTTCATTCATGTAACTTGCCTATTCGTCTTCCATTCATGTAACTTGCCTATTTGTCTTTCATTCATGTAACTTGCCTATTCGTCTTTCATTCATGTAACTTGCCTATTCGTCTTCTATTCATGTAACGTGCCTATTCCTCTTCCATTCATGTAACTTGCCTATTCGTCTTTCATTCATGTAACTTGCCTATTCGTCTTTCATTCATGTAACTTGCCTATTCGTCTTTCATTCATGTAACTTGCCTATTCGTCTTCCATTCATGTAACTTGCCTATTCGTCTTCCATTCATGTAACTTGCCTATTCGTCTTTCATTCATGTAACTTGCCTATTCGTCTTTCATTCATGCAACTTGCCTATTTGTCTTTCATTCATGTAACTTGCCTATTCGTCTTCCATTCATGTAACTTGCCTATTCGTCTTCTATTCATGTAACTTGCCTATTCGTCTTCCATTCATGTAACTTGCCTATTCGTCTTCCATTCATGTAACTTGCCTATTCGTCTTTCATTCATGTAACTTGCCTATTCGTCTTCCATTCATGTAACTTGCCTATTCGTCTTCCATTCATGTAACTTGCCTATTCGTCTTCCATTCATGTAACTTGCCTATTCGTCTTTCATTCATGTAACTTGCCTATTCGTCTTTCATTCATGTAACTTGCCTATTCGTCTTCCATTCATGTAACTTGCCTATTTGTCTTTCATTCATGTAACTTGCCTATTCGTCTTTCATTCATGTAACTTGCCTATTCGTCTTTCATTCATGTAACTTGCCTATTCGTCTTTCATTCATGTAACTTGCCTATTCGTCTTCCATTCATGTAACTTGCCTATTCGTCTTCCATTCATGTAACTTGCCTATTCGTCTTTCATTCATGTAACTTGCCTATTCGTCTTCCATTCATGTAACTTGCCTATTCGTCTTCCATTCATGTAACTTGCCTATTCGTCTTTCATTCATGTAACTTGCCTATTCGTCTTTCATTCATGTAACTTGCCTATTCGTCTTTCATTCATGCAACTTGCCTATTTGTCTTTCATTCATGTAACTTGCCTATTCGTCTTTCATTCATGTAACTTGCCTGTTCGTCTTTCACTCATGTAACTTGCCTATTTGTCTTTCATTCATGTGCATATATTGCCGCATAGGTATAATGCATACAGAAAACGATTAAAATATGTCTATTTTATTTGATTCTAAATAATGATTCGTTTTAGAGGAGAATGTGATGTCTACACCTTCATATTTCTTATGTACCCACACGTCTCATACACATGTCCCATTTCTGCATGTGCGTATGATATTTGTGAATAACAAACACAGTTCAGTTACGCTTTCAGGACTCACGGTACTAATTCAACTCCAATAGTAAACATATAGAAACACTATCATATTCAAAATTCAATAACTTAAAATTTCTGGGTGCTGATGATGAGACCTATAATTCTCCATGCACATCTAACCTTGGTGCAAGCTTATGTGCGGAGAACACCGTATGAGTCACGGCATTTTGTTTACATACATGTGCATGAAACACATGTTATTGGTTCTGCACCAAATGAATCAGGTGCTACTTTCATTATTGAGTACTCCTGAGTCAAGCCTGTAAGAATGCTAAAATTGCATCAGTAGAAATTTGTCTATATTTTTTTAAAATTGCATATAGGATAAGCTCTCAAAAGTTATTTTTACTAAAATTTTAATTTTCATTATTAACCAGTTATGGACCAACAAACCCGTAAATACTCAATTATTTCTTCACCCATTTCTAGACTGGTTCACAGTTCTTCCGTATAATTAGTACCGTGTGTCCTATAACCAGATTTAAATTTTTTAGAAAAAGTTGTATTTTACTCATTGATATTGGAGCATAATTGTAAGAAAGAAATGGCCATGCTTGTGCATGCATAATAGTGCAATAGCATTTTATTTGATACCAATGTCTATAGCTAAATTGCATCCGCATTACATGTTTCTGTGTTGTATTGTACTTATTAGTGGCTTATTCTTGTTATTAAAATAATTGTTTTCTGCCTTTGTATCTTCATGTTATCTTTCTATGGCATGCATGCTACACAAAAGAAACACAAGCATGCTGACATCAGCAAGTATGACATCACAGGGTATCAAATTACATGACGCATTGTATTTTCATCTCTCACTGGCTATAAGACAAGTTTTAAATGTTTTAAATTTCAAAAATGCATTTCTTTTCTTGCTGACTCTAACATAAATAACATGCAGTGCATCTCTATTCATATCAATCAAACAAAACAAACAAGTGTGCCACATGACAGGTCAAAATGATAAGAGGCCATTTCCCTTTTGTGACTAAAACAAATACGCATACCCATGAAGCATTAAGAGATGCTGACATTCCAAACTTATTTAAACTATTATCACATGTGATTCATCACCTCCAAATCTTAATAAAAAGGTATAAAAGCCAAAGAAAAGCTCCATAAGCTTTATTATACTGAAGAATTAAATAACAGAGTGCTACTTTTTAGTATAAAACTATGGGGAAGGGTGAGGAAGCAAAGAATAGACAGAGTAATTTCTTCAAGCCTGGTAATGTTCCCCACAACAAGGGAGAAAATGTGCATCAACCCAAATGACACAGCCACTTGAGGTCTGTTACATAAGGACAACAAGAGACAAATTTGAAAAAGTTATCCAAAGTTCCTATAATGCTGACATTGATGTTGGAAACAGAAAGCCTATGTACAAACTGCTGAGGCTCAAGCTAATAAGTAAGCTGGAGGTGGAGAAATATGAGAAAAACATTGCGATGCCAAGACAAGTCCAGGTTTCTATGCAATATTCAGACACTGATAAAACTTATCACTGCATAAACTACTTGTTAAATTTAAGTAATAGAATTGAATTGCATATTAAAGTTGTCTAATACATAAATCTAAACCTACATTTACTCAAAAATAATAAAAAGTTAAGAAAATGTCTCAAAATCATTACTGTGGCTACTTTCCACTATAAGCAGTGTTAAATTACTTACTTTTTAATATAAAGCTGAATAAAATGCATAACTTATTGAGAAAAAAAGAGAAACAAAGCAAACCTTGCAATCACTCAATTACAGTCAAAGGGGAGGGAATACACCTTGATTTGGCAAACCAGGTAGCAAGCTCTAATTTACAGCTAAATAATTCCTTACTATTACTTGATAGTAAGTGCAGAGTAATGTTGGCTTTATAAATAGCTTTTGTTTCAAATATGAAACGATATTTCTGACATGAAGCTTGTTTTCATCTATTCACAACAACAGATCTGGTGAACAAAACACATATCACTTAGTGCACACAGGAAAAAATGCTGAGATGTAGAATAATGTCTTCCGAGAGCACCAGTTCCAACACCCTGACTATAAATGTTTTATATCATGGGACTTGGTACATGAAGAGAAAAAAGTTCTGGTGTGGTGCAAGAGAGCAATATGTTCACCATGCAGTTATACATCAAGAATGTTTCAACTGTATGAAGAGATGCCGAAGAGAGGTTGGGGAAGAAAAACTGCCTGTGTAAATAATGCAATACAGATAGGACTTTTGCAGACTTCTATTGGGAATGAAGGGTTGAAAACTATTCTTATAAGTGAAAATGTCCCTCCCTGATCCCTCAGCAAAAGGGATGCAGAAAAGTTCCAATACCGTTTGCCAAAATATTGAATGTACCGATATGAGAAACATGCTGAACATAGAAAAGGTGTCAAGGAGTTTAATTCTGTGATAAGAAATAAGACAGATCTAATTGATATTCAATGTGACTCGACAAATAATAATGCAATTTACAGGTTGAGGCAATGCAGCATGTGCAGTTTTGTGCACAGTCCTTGATTTTTACAATGTTCTCTGCTTTGATCTACTGAATGTGTCTCTAAAGTTAAATGATCTGTATTGATACATAAGTGATTGTGACATAAGTGGCTTACATTTAAAATCTTTCCCCCACCCCCTTTTGGGGAATTGTTGCATGTGTTAAATGGTATTTAACCGTATAGGCCAATCTGTGGGCACCATAATATGAAATTTTGCCATCAATCCATACTATGCTCTTTTCCCCATGGCTTGAGCTATCTACTGCCACTGTCCAGTGTATAAAACCATTCCCATCTGTCTTTTGTATAGATTTTTTCTCCAAAATCACATGCAAACCATGAAAAAAAGACTCCATTATGATTGTCATATGCAAAAACCACCAAAATGATACTCTGGATGCACATGGTAACCATGGAAACAACAAGCTCCTATTATGGTATAGGTCGCATATAGGACTTACGGTACTAATTCAACTCCAATAGTAAACATATGGAAACACTATCATATTCAAAATTCAATGACTTAAAATTTCTGGGTGCTGATGATGAGACCTATAATTCTCCATGCACATCTAACCTTGGTGCAAGTTTATTTGTGGAGAACACCATATGAGCCGCGGCATTTTGTTTATCTACATGTTATTGATTCTGCACTAAATGAATCAGGTGCTACTTTCATTAATGAGTACTCCTGAGTCAAGCCTGTAAGAATGCTAAAATTGCATCAGTAGAAATTTGTCTATATTTTTTTAAAATTGCATATAGGATAAGCTCTCAAAAGTTATTTTTACTAAAATTTTAATTGTCATTATTAACCAATTATGGACCAACAAACCCGTAAATACTCTATTATTTGTTCACCCATTTCTAGACTGGTTCACAGTTCTTCCGTATAATTAGTACCGTGTGTCCTTCAGGACACACTGTACTAATGGTATGGAAAAATTGGAACCAGCCTGGAAATGGGTGAACATAAAATAGAGTATATATGGGTTAGGCTGACCAGGATTGGTTAATAATGTAAGTTATATTGTAGGAAAAAGAATCTTTTGAGAGCTTATATTAGTTTAAGTGAAAAAAATTAGAAACATTGCTTTATTGATGGAATTTCAGTCCTTTAACAGTCTTGAGTTTGGAACACTCTTTACTAAAATTAGCACCTGACTCTTTGGTGCGGAATTGAAAGCACATGTTTCAAACACATGTAGGTCCTGTAGGCTCATATCCTTTCCTCTACACAGAAGCTGACATCCAGGTTTCATCTATACCGATAAATATAGGTTTGATCATGAGCACTGAAAAAATTTAAGTTATTGAATTTTTAATAGCATGGTGTTTGCATAGGTTTACTATGGGAACTGAATTAGTACCGTGAATCATTCAGCTGACTTGAATAAACGACTGGCTACCGAGCTGTTTGGCTTCGGCCGATTTCATAGTGATGGTTTCGTTCCCACTTCATAGTAAGAGGTTCGTTCTCCGTAGACCCAACCCGTAGCTTTAGTTTATGTGTAACTGGTGAAGTGGTGTATTCATTGTGATTGGCTAGCGTGGGGATGGGAGGATGTGTGCCAACATAAGGAGTGGTGTTAAGTTGTGATCTAACATGACTTGCTCACTGATTAGAAAAATATTAACAGTACGATGTATGTAATCCCTTTAACCTGAATAGGAAATGTTCACATTACAATCGGTGTAATATTCTGTTTTTTCATTTGGATAGCAATATGGTTACTCGACATAAATTGCACAGTCATGATTCAGTCAAACGTTCGGTCATAACGTAAAAACATTTTAAATAATACGTTTGTGTTCGGTGGATATACTGTACAGTTTGTTACATGGGCTTCGAACATTATAACTTAATTTCATTAGAACAGTGTCAGAGTACAGTCATGACATTGCAGTAGTGCATATTTTTTTGTGTTTTTTTATAAATATTTTTCTTGATCCATAGTTGTGTTTGTTGAAAATCAGATGTATGTCCCTTCACTCGCCTTATCCCGCTAGGTCAGTCATGTGACAGACATTTTGCCGTTTTATTATATAAAAAATACAGAGGCACGTAATACTCGTAACAAATTGTGGGGTTATAACAAAAAAATAATATTATCGAATAGGAAAGTTATGTTCCTGTATTTGCCCAACCATCCCGTGAGTAATCCAAGTTCACCATGGCAACTACTGCATGTTTAAATGCCAAACATCCATTTATGTGAGTCCTCGAGATTTACCATGCTCTTAGACTCAAACTTCACTGTTTCCGGTTTGTGGTGACAAAGAACAGACGGACAGAGAGTTCAGAAATTTAAATGACAATTTCATCAGGTATATCTGTATGAGGCGCCGTAGCCGACAAAAGCTGGTCCAATCAGAACGCTGCCGTTGAAATTTTAATGTCATATTTCCAGAATTCCAATTTCACGTGTTGTGTAAAAGGTTATAGTCTTTAAAGTTCCATTTTCTAGGTCGAGATTTTAGATTGCATCTATTGAATTAAACAGTAGTGGTTGAACGTTATATTTTCTAATTCGAAGTTTTAGATTGTGTCATTTGAATTACACGGCGGTGTTTGAAATTTCAGTGACATACGTCGAGAATTCCTGATTTACGCATTGGTTCAAAATGTTTATGTTGAAAGTTCCATTTCATATGTTGAGTATTTAGATTTCATCTATTGAACTACACAGCGCTCGTTGAAAATTTGATGTCCAATGTCGAGTTTTTAGATTGCATCTTCTGAATTACACAGGGGTTGTTGAAATTTTTATATATTAAATCACATTGATTGTGCTGAAAGTTCCATTTTGTATGTTGAGTTTTGATATTGTATTAGTTGAATTACACAGCGGTGATTGGACATTGTATTGTGCTTGTCAGAATTGTTATTTTTATATGGCGAAATGATGTGTTGGTGTTTAAGGTACATTATACAATGTCCACTTTAACAATTCAAAATAATATTGAGTATTAAGATACATTATTCGTGTATTCAATTATGAGGCGCCATTACATTTCATGCATTTACAGTTTTAAAGTTATCATTCACAGGTCGATAATTACTATGAATTTCTTTGCTAGAGGTCACTGTCGTGAACGGACCGCGTTATTTTTAAGCAAGGAGTTTGCTTCTCGTTGCTGTGAAATTCAACAGATGAAATCTAGATACTCACCATAAGAAATGGAACTTTTATCACAAACAGTTGCATACAGTGTGTGAATTAGGGATTCTCAACATATCATATCGAAATTTCAACCATCTCTGTGTTATTCAAACTATACACCGTAAAACGTCGACATAGGAAATATAACTTTAAACCACCACTGTATAAATTCAACATATAAACTCTAAAATCTCGATCTAAAAAATGGACCTTTAAGGACATGCAATTTGATCCAACACGTGATATTGGATTTCTCGACATACGACATCAAAATGTCAATTGCAACTTTCTCATTGGACCAGATTTTGTCCGCTATGACGCCTCATAATATCCGTGTCCTATTTTATGCTGTTACGTTATCACGTCCGCGATCGTTGCTACAGTTCTACTGGTTGTCACGGTGATTGCTTAGGTTTCGTAATAGTGATAGGATAAAGGTACAAATTGATCGTGCGTCATCGACTGATGTGGGAAATGGACTTTCAAGAAGAAACTCCGACTGGCCTCATTCTCAGGAGACCCAAGAGTCTCAGTGCACACACCTTTGTGGTTATGCAGGTATCTGTCGGAGCAGTTACTTTATAAGTTCGCATTATACGTGTAAACGACTTTGTTTCGTTTGCTGCCAGTGAACGTTTACAAAATCAGTAACCGCGTAAAGAAACATACAAGTTGATTGAAAGCAGGCCTCTTCAGAGGTTGAGAGAGGCCCGTAGGCCCTGGTTATATTGAAATATGGAAATGAATTGAATGCCATAACAAGCCCATATAATGTACTATATAAAGATTAAAAAGACAACCAAATGTGCATTTTATCTCTAGAAAAGAAGAGAAATTATGCTCTGTATTTTATTCCATTTAAACGTTACAGCCTATATATTATACCTTACAGGTCAATATTTGTACTTTGCACGTAATATATTGTACTTTACAACTCATATAGTGCACTTTACACCTCATAATGTGTACTGTACAGCTCATAATTTGTGTTATACAGTTCATAGACTGTACTTTACAGCTCATAATCTCTACTTTACAGCCCATAATTTGTGCTATACAGCTCATATGTTATACTTTACAGCTCATTAGTTGCATTTTACAGCTAATATTTGTGCTATACAGCTCATATATTGTACTTTACAGCTCATTAGTTGCATTTTACAGCTAATAATTTGTGCTATACAGTTCATATATTGTACTTTACAACTTATTATTTGTCCTTTACAGCTCACAATTTATACTTTACAGCTCACAATTTATACTTTATACTTTACAGCTCACAATTTATACTTTACAGCTCTTAGTTTCACTTTATATCATGTATTATACCGTAAAGCTCTTAATGTGCACTCTACATATTATAATTCGTACTTTACAGCTCAAATATTATATTTTACAACTCATCATGTGTACTTTACAGCTCATATATTGTACTTTACAGCTTATATGTGATCCATTACAGCTCATGATATGCAGTTAACAGCTCATAATATGTAATTTCGTTCAAAACTTGAAAGTGGAGTATATATGGAAACAAAGAAATAAAGACTTCTAAATAATTCTCTCTTGCACTTATTAAATTAGAAGTCTTTTATTCCTGTTTATACCAAAACATTACTTTAGATCAGAAAGGCGAGATTAAACACTGGCATTATTCAGATCATCCATATTTACCATGGTATTTGTTAATGCTGTATATTTGTTATGATAACTCAAATGATATTAACAGTTTCAGGTTGTCCTGGTGTACATGAAGCAAAATCCGTGATGGGATTTGTATAAGCTAGAATGTAAAATCTGAGCATAACGAGGTCCGGCATATAAATATTAAGGTGTGTGTGTGTGTGTGTGTGTGTGTGTGTGTGTGTGATTTAGATTTTTAACATAGCTTTAACAATTTTTCAGTCATATGGCTAGGATGTCTACAGTGTGGCAGTTTATAGTCATGTCTAGCACTGGGGCATCATGCCGCAGACATGTATAGCATGATGTCCCACCCAGTCACATTATCCTGACACCAGGCCAACCAGTCCTAACACTAACCTCTTAATGCTGAGCACCAAGCCAGGCAGCTGTTAGTACCATTTTTGTAAGTCTTTAGTATGACTCGGCCGGGGATCGAACCCACGACCTCCCGCATCCGAGGCGGACACTCTAACCTCTAGGCCACCGGAACGGTTTAAAATATTAAGGAAATAAATAAATAAATATTAAGGAAAATTGTGCAAATCTATATTTTACACCACATGACATATCAAGAGATAGATTTTATTAAATCGGTTATAGTAGGAGATTGCACTCTGTAAAAAGATACACATGGTAGATGGTACGCATGGGGACTACCATAAATCTACTGCTAAATGGTACATACATATGACTATTATTTCTTGATTTCACTATTGGCAAATATTTCCCCAGAAATAAGATATAAAGATCAGACGATGTATTCATGTACACTATGTAAGAAAAATCTTAAAACTCCAATTACAATGCGACCAACCTGGTTTTGAAGTGATGTGGACACACTGATAATGTGAACATTTACAATGAAATGAAAAGAACGTGTACTTACTTAATGATCTCTTGAAGTCTGAAATGCGATGTTTTACATTTGCAATGAATGGCGGTTAAAATCATATGCAAATCTTAGCTCAAAACAACACCGCCTATGTTCTCAGTTGGCTACATGCCTCTTTAGACCACTTGATACATCCGAAACGGATGCATGAGTAAAAACAAACTTTACATATCGTATATATATATATATATATATATATATATATATATATATATATATATATATATATATACTATTATTTAAGGTGGGTCGTGGGCAGTTTTGTCGTCCTCAGACGGTTTCGTGGGCAGATAAAAGTTCGTGGGCAGATTTCCATCTGCCCACGAAGCACGTCGTCCTTTTCTGCACTCTTGCCACAAATATCAATAAAATAAATGCATATTTATGCTGCTGAATGTTAAATATTCGATAAATATTCATCTGCAAAATAAATAATTGCCTTTTTACCTATTTATTTCCATTTTTTCATTAATGAATTGAATTGAATAGCACAACTTGAGTTACCTCCCATTATGTACTAGTATATATTGCACCTTAAAAATAGATTGACCCGGAAGTAGTATGTTTCAAATTTACTGCCCATGATGACAGGGGGTCGTTACAAAGAAAATCAAGGGATGGGGTTCTAACCTGTAACAATATAATATGTTAATAGTGTTACAGGTTAGAACCCAAATCTGTTGATTTTCTTTGTAACGAGCCACTATGCCCGTGATTATTATTGTGAGAGATCAAAACTGCCCGGGAACCAGGATGTGGAGTGAATAATCTGCCAATGTCGCCAACAAGCACCATACATATATACTATTTATTTTGATATCTAAGAAGTTTTCAATAATGCTAATTAGTAACATTATAATGAGTGAGCTGTTATATGTCTTTCGAAATACCTCTATTCACTATTGCTGGTCTTGAGCCCAAACTAAGAGGATTGTGGCTGTCATTAGAAATACAAGTGATACCATTTATTTAAATCCAGGCTTAGTAAGTTCATAACTTCACTTAAGTTCATATTATATGCTGCTGCATTTTCTTCTCTCAGTCTACCATTAACAACGACAACAAAAGAAAAATGGTGTTTACTCAGAATTTGTTCCTATATTTATCAAAAAATTTGTTTTGGAACAGATATTTTGTTGGAAAAGCTGAAAGAATAAAATTGGGGGAAAATCATGATGGTATAATAATACAATTGTTTACTTATAATAAAAGAATACTGGATTTAGTGTACAACATCCTTGCAATAATTAAATGGCATTGTGAATATGCAGAACCCCAATTCTTTAATGTACATGTACTGTTTAAGGTACAAAACTGTTTTGCATACTTCATAACTTATTTCTCTAATAGTGCAAATAATAGGAGACAGAAGACATTTAGAAAGAATTAATTTGTCAAAATAAGTTAAATATCAAGATTAGTTTAATGGACGTTTGAAAATTTACTATTAAAGTAAAATTGCCTATTTTTGAGAGAAACATCCTAATAGTAATACACGTAATTTTATTTAAATTAGCAGTAATGTAGAGGATGCTGATTTATTTATGAAATATACCATAAACGTGTGTTTCATATTCATTACTCCAAAGTAAAATACCCAAGAACCACCTCAGAAAATCAGTAATGACATATTCACGTAAAACACAAAACACAATTCTAAAAAGGTGATGGAGATGCAGTTATCAGCTGTGAGTCACATAGCTAACACATGTTGAGTAGCAGACTGGATGATTGGTATGGAACGAATTGTATTTGCCTTGTCAGAATAGTTGGTAAAGATTTTAAGAGGACTTCCTGGTTGGAAAAAAGTGAATTGGAGAAATGTATTATTTTTTTCATCATATGTGTCCTTGTTTCACTTCATTAATAATAATGATATGACTTTTGACAAATCTTTTTGTCCGAGTGACTCAATGCTGATAAGTGTAAAAAAATGTCGAGGCTGCGATAGATGTGTCCTCTGTAGAAATGGGTGTTTATTAAACTAGGTCAAAATTAGGTAGTGTAAAAATAGGAAGTGGAACAATACACAATATGGAAAACGCTCGCTGTGGAAGACATTGGGCGGACATACAGACACATCAAGATGTATTTAATAAGATTCATACACATATTATATACTGTTGTATAGCTCTCCTTGTATGCTTCAGATTTATACTATAAACATTGAAGTGTGTGATACCGAGACAAACGGCAATGGAAGATGCACGTATCAAGGTTATGAAGATTGTTAAATTCACAAGCGATACAGAGTCAAATATACCAAAACTTTCATATTGCATTTTCTTACATTTCTACTATCACAGATCGATTTAGACTCATGCGAAACCTATCAATTTATATCAAATTTGTCAAAATCGGGGTTTATTTACTATTGTTATGAGTTATTCACCTGTATGGAAAACGATCGTATAGGAAGACATTAGGCGAAATGACAGACAAAGGAAGATATACTTAATAAGATACATACACATACTATTTACAGTTGTACGGCTTTAATTATATGCTTTAGATATATAGCAATAGCATCGAAATATGTAGTACGATCGCAAAACGGCAATGGTAGATTCACGTAGCAAGGATATGCAGATCGGTAAAGTCGCACCCGATATTCAGTAAAAAGAACAAAACCTTCTATTTTGCATTTTCACACATGTCTATTGGCACAGATCGATTTAGTATGATTAGAAACATATCAATTAAAATCAAATTTGTCATCTGATATCAAATGTGTCAAAACCGTTGTTTTTGCGATTGTTATGACTTATTCGCCCATATGAAAAACTTTCGTATAGGTCGGATCTAGGCGCACGGACAGACAAATAAAGACGTGCTTATTAAGATATATACACACATTTTATAATATTGTATAGTTTTAATTCTATACTTCAGATCTCTAATATTAGCATCGAAGTATGTGCTACAATCACAAAACGGGAAGGGTGTATTAAAGTAGCAAGCATATGAAGATCGGTAAAGTCGCACCCGATATTCCGTAAAAAGTGGAACTTTTTTATTTTGTATTTTCACACACGTCTATTGGCACAAATCGATTTAGGCAGATGAGAACCTATATATTAATATGAAATTTGTCAAAAGCTGTGTTTGTTTACTATTGGTATAAATTATTCACCTATATGGAAACCGTTCGGATAGGAAGGCATCGGGTGCACAAACAGACATATGAAACCGTACTTAATAAGATACATACACATATTATTTAATGTTGTACATCTTAAATTATATGCTTCAAATCTATAGTATTAGCATCCAAGTATGTGCTACTATCGCAAAACGGGAAGGGTAGATGCACATATCAAGGATATGAAGATCGGTAAAGTCGCAAGCAATAATGAGTCATAAATACCAACTTTTTTATTATTAATTTTCTCGACTTTTTTTGGCACAGATCGATTTAAACTGATGAGGAACCTATACATTGATATTATATATGTCGAAATATATGGTTGTTTAAGATTGGTACAACTAATTTACCTATATGGAAAATCTTTGTGTTGGAAGGTATTTGGCGCACGGAAAGACAAATGAAGACGTACTTAATAATATATGTAAACATGTTATATGCTGTTGTTTAGCTTTAATTTTATGCTTGAAATCAGTAGTATTAGCATCGAAGTATGTTGTAACCCCCCTCCCCTTAGTACGCTACTGCAAGCAGACTTTGTTAAATGCTAAGAGACACTAATTGCTCGAAAATTATAATTTAAAAATATTTATGTATTTATGGACTCGTATATTATAACCTTATAATGCGCCTTCATTTTCCATCAGGTAGGTCTCCAGGTCGAGTTGTCATGAAAAACAGGAACCAGTATCGTACATTCTTTACTAAGCGACTTCTCCGATGGTGCAATGTGTCTATAGAGCGTCCGCCTCGGATGCGAGGGGTCGCGTATTCAAACCCCGGCCGAATCATACTAAAGACATAAAAATGGTACTAGCAGCTGCCTCTTTTGGTGCCGATCATTAAGAGGTTAGTGTTCGGATTAGTCGGCCTGGTGTCAGGATAGTGTGACTGGGTGGGACAAGTTTGTCTTATGTCCGCTAAAATGCAAAAGCCTACTGAACCAAGTCGAACAGGTTACGTATTATACAACTTATTTTCGAGGTTTCAGCGCCCCCCCCCCTTAAATGCGTACATATATTATCAGTATACCTCCATGCTCAAGCCTATGCATTTGGGTTACCCCCCCCCACCCCTCTATGCGTACATACTAAATGGACGGCCCCTAACCATTCATGAGATGGTATTGATTCAAATTTACGAGTGCGATTGTGATGTACACATTTCCCTACACAAACACGGGATGGTATTATTCAACCGTACATGTCCACAAAACTATATATATTTATAGATATATGTATACAACCATGGTACATCAATTAGGTATCTAATTACATAATGACAGTGTAGTGGTTAGCAAATTTGAGAAATATACTTTTTTATTCAGACACCATGCCAAAAGGAAAGAACTAACTTACAGTTTACGCTGAACTAAATTAAATTTACTATTTTTGTTTCCAGCATGGTCGGAATATGTTTACATGTTTCATATTAGGAAACAATTTGCATTATGGCTAAGTATATCTAAGAAGGAAATAAGATGTTCTTACAAACTCTTATTTTGTTGGTGTATTGGTTACCTCTCAACATATGAACCATTCTTTGCCATCTCACGATTATAATCCGTATGTACTTAAGCGTTGTCTCATTTGTAGTGTTAATTTTTAAATGTATACTTTGCTTGTAAAATGATCCCACTTTATATAAATGTACAAACACCGCAATCGTGATGTGCTTACAGGAATACATTCTTCTGAGTTTACTGAAGTCAGTTATTCAGTATAATTTGTAAAACGATATGGACTGATTGATAAAAGTGACTGTTTTCTTTACTTTGGTTTGTCGCAATATTTTTCTAACACAGTACTAATATACACTGGTCACACATGACGCCCCAAAGAAGCAGTTGTAGTTAATTCTTTTTTACCTGTAGTAATGGGATTTTTACAATATATGGCTGTGGCAGATGTACGTCGATTATCAGACAATGGTCGGCTTTTGCACTATTCGCTTATTTCCCTACTTCGAGTGCGGACTGATTGACCGTTAAGCAAAATCTCAATTAATCTCTGCGATTTATGTGCAACGTACGATATTGTCCCCAGTGTTTATTTAATTCCATCATCGTTTAACAAAACTTCTTTTCTTATCCTCTCTAAATCAACTTTTGTTGACCAAAGACAATACATTTTATAAGCAAGGCAGAACGCAAAATCACATTACCCATCCACGAGTACAATGAAAATATGTAAACAAAAATAGTTAATAAAATTCCAAGGTATGTATAATATTGTAATATATTTTGGAGTATGCGCATTTGTTTACCGCTCTCCATTTTAAGGATTCCTTATATACTTGCTTGAATATGGGAAGTCGGTGCTGGGATTATAGTCTTTAGACCAAAATAATTAGCCAATTACTAGGGGCAAACGTTACGGAGTGAAGTGTAAGTGAGTTTCAAGATGACATGGTTTACTTTTGGTGAATTCAGGTAAGAGCCGCATGAGTATCCCTGTCACTCAGTAGTCCCTATTCAAATCTAATTGCGTGAATTGATCGTGTGACTCCAGGTGCAGTATTTATGACTGGAGATTGGTAAATTATACAATGGAATCAACAGAAAAGGACTGTTCCGCCGTCGGCGGGCGCCATTTATTGTTGCTGTGGTGGTAAATATGTTACAAAGTTACAGGCGAAATGAAGCTAAAAATCATGATTTAAAAGGCCTAAGGTGGCGTAGTAAAAACGGTTCCCTGTATTAGGTTGTTGAGTTGTATAGTTTCACGGCGTGAAATACTGGCGGTAAGTTACGGAAAGTTAACGAAGAGAAGCTTTGCAGTTGTGACATTGACATACAATTGGGAAGTTGGGATTTGTGGTCATGTATTAATTAGAGTAACATTACTGATAGATTGGACGCGTTGGACTTTCCAGTTTGCAGAAGTAGTTGTACAGGATTCCTTTGAATCGGGGAAACCTATGACTCGTAGCGGGATTCGCGCAAGGGCTTGACATCGCTCGGTCAAGAAACCCATTTGGTTGATACAATATTTCTTGCGTGAGCATAATGCAAATGTGTATATTGGCTTGCACTGTTTGCAGCTATGATGTACGATGTTAAGATCTCAGTCGGTCAGGATATTCTTTAACAACGGTATCTTTTATCCTAACACGTCTTTCAATACGGTACCATTTACCCCTTGCAATAAAGTATATCAGTTGGAGGTTGAGGATGAACTAATCGATATTGAATTTCTCTAAGTACTGTTTGGTCAATGTTCGGATCTCATTATCTTGTTATTGCAAAAAATATATATTGGTTATAATCAATTACACCTTTAGTTTTATGATTATTTAGACATTCTATATAAATCCAGCATGGTATCAGTTAATATTTCGACGATATTGTTATATGTGACCAGTACATTTGAACATGTATGATTATAAACAGTAAAATTAGGCATTTAAACTGTAGGAAAAAAAATTCTACTGAAAAATGTTTCATCAGCATAAAAAACTAAGGCTTGTCAAATCCGAGACTAGCAATATTTTATAGTACCTATATTTGCTCTTTTCAGGCCAAGTTCTCACGTAATGGCTTGTTTTAGTAAATTGCTTGTTTTTGTGTGGGGTTTTTTTTTGGTGCTCCCACACAAAATGCGCATGCGCGGAATTTATTTTCCGTTGCCATGACGTATAAAAGTTACCGGCCATGCACCAACATTTTTCTTTATACATCAGATTTGCATAACATGATTAAAAGTAGTTATACTTGAACAAAAAGAACCAAAAAAAACCTATAAAGTGTACAGAAAAAATAATTTAATTTCTCGAAATAAAAGTATACATCACTGTTACTTAGATACGATTTTCCACCTATAGAGGACGCCAGCAGGAAATAACGTACATTTATCCCCTCAAGACGAAGTACTGGGGGGGGGGGGCCGGCACCAGACAGACCCCCCACCCCACTTTTCCAAAAAATTATAGTGTTTTATGTGCATTTATCCCCCCCCCCCATGTGTTGTATGTTTTATATTATGCAAAAGAATTTAGGTCAAAAAAATTTAATTCTCCTTTTTAACGGGGTATTTCTTTTAAAACCTAGTTTTATCTATAGGGTTGTTTTTCCGAATAGGTTTCCATCTTTCCATCACCTGACTTGAAATCCCTTCCCTATACTCTTGGTTGACCTTGGCTAGAGGTCGCCTATATTCCGTGTGTGCTATATATATATATGCTATAGTTTGTGTATGCTATATTTTGCTTCCATGTTGGGATAGCCTTTATTTTTTCCCAAATCTCCCCAGTAATCTTAGGACCTTATAATCGGATCAAGAAAAGGTTTATTTTTATTTATTTAATATATTTTTGAATTTTGGCTAAGTAACGGTGTATTATAATTTAATTAAGAAAAAAAAAACTTAATGTGTTCTGTGTGCAAATATATTGTGTCATTATTCACATATTGGATTTGTAAATTGAAATCCGCTGTACTCGAGTTGGAGTCCATACACTTTTTTATTTGCTTGTATTTCTCCCACCTAGAGTTAGGCCGTCTCAAATTATTTATTGGATTTCTGCCAAAATCTCTAAAAATGGTTGTTCTTCCCACACACACACACACACACACACACATACACACACACAGTGGGGATTTACCGTGCAGTGCGACAGCTGCACATTTTGAGCAAATAGAATTAGAAGAGAGACTTATTAGATCCTTTGTTTTCGTGTATGTATGTAAAGTTTCCTATATGAGGTGTTTTTCCCGACTCTTTCATAGCCCCATGACGTCATTATCTCGTTCTTTTCCCATATAGTTTCTCTGTCCCGATAATTAGGATTTGTGATAGTTTACGTAATATAATTAAAGTCTATGTAATTATTTAATTTTAATTGTAATGGATAATAAAAAGAAACTGAAGCTGTTTAGGAAAATTTATAAGAATCTAAAAGGGTGGCGGCTACAGCAGATTCCAATCCGGGGTGGGGGTATGAGGGCAAGGGTTCACTTTGTGATGGTCCCCTTTAAGGGGAGATTATCCATTGCCCCATCTCCCTCCCCTTCTTTTCACCCTTTGCAGCCCCGTCCCTCCCATTCACAAATCTTCCTAGAAGTTCTTTTTTCTAATTAATTTGAAAGGATTACAAAAAAATTTGCCTATTCATTTTTTTTATGTTTATGACTTGGTCACACGCCATCATGGTTTTAGTTATGTTATCTGTTATTTTTCCTATTAAAGTTTTGTTAAAGTTGCCGTCTTGATATAAAACTTGGTTTCTTCTGTATTTTTATTTCTTGGATATCTCCATAATTAATTGTATCCTGTCTTGTTTCCTAAACTCGCACTGTGCCATCGCATGATATTTTGTGAAGTTCGCACATTTGCACATGAGATAATTTACATGTATGCATATGTCGTGTAGATATTTGAATATCAAGCTTTGTATTTTTGGAGAGCCGATGTTGGTCCAGTACCTCTAAGGTCTGTCCCAATTAACCGAGATATTTCCTCCTCTACTTTATTTTTAATTTTAGAGGTTAAATTTTCCCTTATCCAATTATATGTTTCCTTAGTTTCAATTCCCCAAAGTTCCTCATTTTCCCTATATTTACATAAAAGTTCCTTTATACTTCTAAAGGTCCTTGTTGTTTCTAGTCTTTTTACCAGTTTATTATTTTTGTAGATGTCACTTATGTTTTTCATGCTAAAACCAAACCAGTAAATGTATAAAGCTTCCTAAGGGGTTTTGGGTTGGATATTTACTTCTTTTACATTATAAATTAAATACTAGAGAGGAGGCCTAACTCGAATCGGGAGAAACACAAATAAATAAAGAAAGAAAGTGCGGACCCTGACTCGAATACAGCCTACCTCATTTTGAAAATAGACTTTAATGTGAGAAACACCACACCATAGTCAATCACATAAAACAAAAGGTTTTATTTTAATTTCAAATGGTAGTATACCGTTCATCTCGCCGGAATTCTAAATTGCAAATTAATTCAAAAGCAACTAAATTTATACCAGGACAAACAAATAAATTTGAAAAGTCCATAGAAAAATATATATTAAGACAACAGAGACAAATTTGACATAGTATTGCTGTCCCTACACACAGACTATATAGCATACACACACCATAGCATTGATACACATAGCATACACGGAACATAGAAAATTCTTGACAAAGATCACTAAAAATCAAGGATATGAAATCTGAAAATGGGAATAAGACCCATGTTTCAGACTACTACCCTTTAGAAAACACTAGGACTAATTATAAACTAAAAGTTTGATCAAAATTCCTTTTTTAAACTTTAAACAAGCACACACATCTTGGGGTATACAAGAGTACATGAAAACACTTTATTTTTTATGTGGTGGGGGTCATCTGTCTGGTGCCCCCCCCCCCCCATGATACTTTCGTAACTCATACCTGCGAAAGATTATCATTTGCACTCACATTGTATGTTCTTTAAAATAATGATTTTTTTTTTTATTTGCGAGATATCGTCGTATAGTTAACCTGGATACAATATAATCTTGGTCCGTTTGCACCTTGAAACTTATCATGCGTGAATGGCAGGCGCCTTCAAGCAATCTGGTGATATTTTCGTCTCTTTTGCGATATTTTTTTTATCTGACATTAGCGATACACACACAGTAAGGATGCATACGCATGCCGGCATCCGCTACATTTACGGAGTTCGTTGATATATTTTGTTCTGTAAATTTCGCATGATGAAAAAAGAAGGAATACATTATAACAATGCAAGGTTAGTTTCTTTTATTTTATTTTCAATCAAGTGTTTGTTTATTGTACCGTGCCGGGGCGGGGTGGGATGGGGGGGGGGGGGCACAAATTCAACACAAAATTAGTTCCTTTCTTATCTGCATGGAATAATGGAGCAAATATGATTGACGATATTGACTGGTAATAACAAGCTTTCAATTTACGCGCGCACACACGAAGACAACTTGAAAAATAGAAACAAACAATAAAATTAACTGGTAACTTCGCACTTGCTCAAGGCTTTGTAGTTACAATGGGGGGGGGTCTGTGCTATTATCTGGTTAGGCATGACTATTTCGCAGAAATACAAACAAATCTTTTGAGATGAGCATAAAATACAATTATTTCTTTTCCTCCATACATTTACGATGCTCTCAAAGGACCCACATATTTAGGTAAAAGTATGACCGTTACCAGGCGTTACCGAGTTGAAAATATGCCGAGTAAACTTACGAATTACGCCACGTACAATGTATAAACAACACTTGGCAACTTTTAATGATAAAAGATGGTGTTTTTATTTATTTACTTATTTATTTAGTTATCAGAACTCTTTCAGAATAACAATGTAACTGCCGATTATACAGCTCGCCTCTAAGAAGATTTTCGTAGTTTCCAACTGCCATGCATAAAATAAGTTTATGCCAAAGTGATCGTGACCTACAAAATGTTGGCCATTGTCACAGGGCATAAAATTCATAAAACAATAAAGAACATTCCTTTTTGTTCTACCAAAGCAGCGGAACCATAATGAGTTGATAAAACACAAGGATATTTGTTGTTATTTTGCAAACCATTGCTAATAAAATCAGCTTCAGAAACTATTATTATTGTCCGCCCTAGAGGAAAGATTTTACAAGGTGGAAATCACTGACTGTCAGTATCCCTGGAATGACAACCAGTATGACAACTATAACTAGTTTGTGCATCAGTAAATAATCTTGAGTAGCCACTGCACCTGAAATGCGTGCAGTCCATTCATCGAATACCTCCTATTCATTCATTGTATAATACACATTTTACTTACTAAGAATACCCTATCACAGTATAAATGTATAGTCATAAATCGGGAAAGTTTACAACTGTATATGCATATTTATTTCTATTTTAACCGTACTGTCATAAAGGTACTTCTGTGGAGGCTAGTGTGTATATGTCATGATGAAAGCTTATGTCATTAATAGTTTTCTTTCTTTGCTCTTTACAAAAAATCAAAATAATAAGACTTTCGTTATCTTTTGTCAGATTTCATATTTTCTTGAGAATTTTTTTAAAAATGTATCTGGAAAGTAAACATAAAAAATACGATAATTTAAAAAATGAAATTTGGGTCTCCATCTAAAGAATTTATATATTCTTAGTTACTACTCAGTAATTTTTAATTATTCATAAATGATTGTAAGATAAATTAGTTTTACAGTGTAAAAGTGCGAGTTTGCTCCATTTACAGAAGGGTTTACTTGCTATTCTCTTTGTATAATTCTCCCAGCTTTAAACTACAGATACAGAACATTACATAAGACAGCGAATTTCAGTCTTAACCTAAAGCTCGAGGCTGGAGAAGAGGTCACTAAATTACCGTTTCCATAGTTACACACTGGTCAGATAGAGCAGTCTCCCGCAGGTATCATTCCCTATAGATGAATTAGAGGCCAAGTAAACTGCCTTCATTTCATGAGCTATACTAGTGTAGTATAGATGAAATAAGTTTTAAATTGCAAAAGTTGTCTCTTTTGTAACCAAAGTGCAAATCAATAAAGAAATATAATGACATGTAAAATTACATGAACAGCAATGAAGGATCTTTTCACGAGAGTCGCAAAAGATTGAAACTATTTAACGAATTTCATAAATTTCATTTTAAATAAACTTAAATGTAAGATTATGTTATGTGTATCACATGACAGAAATGATATTCAATAAAAAGCATAAAAATAGGTTACATAATTGACTTTAAATTGCATTCGTCATTACACCTTCAATTCATATGTCGTCATGCCGGCATTTGCTGAGTTACTGGGTGTTATTAAACGTATCATATAGTTACGTATGATACTGGAAAATATCATATGGGTATATTAATCTTAAGAGGAGCAACATTGGCTCAGTGGTTAGCGTCTCAGACCTGCGACCGAAAGGATGCAGGTTCAACCCCTGCCATCGGATCAAATCCTCGACCTTATTGGAAAATAATGAGATAACAAGTACATTCTACAAAGACATGGAACCTATTACCTCCACTGAAACGTACGAAATGATCATCTAAATTTGCAACAAGTGATCAGGAGAAGTGCGACCTGTTGAACTCGGAAGTTTGATATGTTACACGTTTAAAAAATTATGATAAACAGTTACCGCATTTTGAAGTTAGAAATGAAACTTTTATTTCTGCCATCATTATATATAAACAAGAAATTATAGATGTAGTAACTAGTCTTGACCTAAACAAAACCGCTGGAACCAATCCAATAAGTAATAAACTTGTACAAGTATAGTTGAAGAAATGTATGTTCCATTGCAAATACATTTAAATAAATCACTCCCAGCCAGCGTGTTCCTAACACAGTGCAAGCTAGCGTATGACATACCGATGTATAAGAAAGGAGATAAAACACTACCGTCTAAATGCAGACTAATTGTTGACTTCAGCTAAATTATATACACTATTCATAAGTCCAACCTTAGAATATACTTCTGGAGTCTGGGATAATTGTTCTATTGAAGATTCGGAAAGATCAGAATAAAGGGGGGAAAATCAGATGGAAGATGCACGGATCGTTCCAGATCTATACCCATTAATTCTTCTAGATAGTCTCTTTATGCGGAAACTGCTTGGTTTGCACAACGAAGGAAAAGGAAGAGATTATGCATTATGTATTCGATTATAAATACTCAAGTACCTAACTATTTAAACGAACTTCTTCCACAAAGGAGATATGAGGCATCTAATTATCGTCTACGTTACTCTCAAAGTATCACACCAATCTCAACCAAACTTTATATTTTCACACGACCTTTTACCATATACGATTCGTCTTTAGAACTCTCTGCCTGATGATATCCGAAATCCTCCAAATCTTTCTATTTTTAAGAAACGTTTCTCTAATTTAACTAACGGGTCATCACACAAGCAGAAAGACATCTTATTGTAGGTGAGTAGTCACGTCACTTTTCAATGATAAATCTAGACTTAACCAAGAAGTGTATTGAAAGGTAGAGCGAAAGAGCTGGGATCTTTGGCATTAGGTAAGGGGCAATAGACAAAGTGTTCAACTTCTTCATTATCATAAGCACATGCACACGTGAAAGAGTTAACTAAATTCACCATGTAAAGGTCGGATTTCAGGAGACTACCTGCTTGTCTAAGTTTAGTATGTAGGATATTAAGGTGACATTTGTCAGTAGCGTAATTTTAGCGTGATGACCCGTTAGTTGAATTAGAAAAACGTTTCTTAAAAACAGAAAGATTTGGAGGATGAGAAACCTATAAACTGATATCAAATGTGTTAACATCGGTGGTTCTTTACAATTGGCATGACTTATTTGGTTATATACAAACCATCAAAAAACGGCAAGGGTAGAAGCGGGTAGCAAAGATATGAAAGATCGGTAAGTCGCAAGCAATACCGAGACAAAAAAGGCAACTTTCAAGGTAGCATTTTCACACATTTATATCGACACGGGTCGTTTTAGACTAATGAGAAACCAATGACTGGATATCAAATAGGTCCAAATCTTTGTAGCTTTTTTTACGATTAACATGACATATTTAGCCTTATAGAAAACGATCATGTTGCAAGGATATAGGCGCACGGACAGAGAAATGAAGATGTACTTAATAAGATACATACACATAATTTTTACTGTTTTATTGCTTAAGTATATGCTTCATATCACTAGTATCAGCATCGAGGTATGTGATACCATCGCAAAACAGCAATACTAGAGGCACGTAACAAGGATATGAAGATTGGTAATGGTAAAGTCGCAAAGGATACTGGGTAAAATATATAAACTTTTCTAGGTTGCATTTTCACACATTTCTGTAGGCATAGATCAATTTAGACTGATGAGAAACCTACCAAATAATACCAGATTTGTCAAAATCTGTGTGTGCTTACGATTGGTATGACTTATTCGACTCTAAGATAAACGTTCGTGTTGTAAAGATCTAGGAGCACTAACATTCAAATGATTATCATCGAATTATATGGTACCATCTCAAAGCGGCAAGGGTAGAGGCACGTAGGTAGAATATAGAATATGATGATCCGTTGATGATCCGTAATATCGCAAGCGACACCAAGTAAAAAATATCAACTTTTTTACTTGCATTTTCACACATTTATATATTTCACAGATCAATTTAGACTGATGAGAAACCTATCAATTGATATCAAATTCGTCTAAATCGCGTTTTTAAAAAATTACTAATGTTATAACTTATTTGCCTATATGGAAAACGCTCATTGAGGAAGACATTGAGCGGACATACAGACACACAAAGATGTACTTTATAAGATGCATACACATATTATATATTGTTGTATAGCTTTCCTTATATGTTTGAGATCTATAATATTAAAATTGAAATATGTGGTACCGTGGCAAACTGCAATGGTAGAGGCACGTATAAGTCGCAACCGATATCGAGTCAAAAATACAAACTATTTTATTTTCATTTTCACACATTTCTGTTGGCACATATCGATTTAGACTGACGAGAAACCTAACAATTGATATCAAATTTTGCTAAATCGGTGTTTATTACTATTGTAATGACTTATTCACCTGTTTGTTAAACGATCGTATAGAAGACATTAGGAGAAAAGACAGACAAATGAAGACGTACTTAATAAGATACACACACATATTATTTACTGTTGTACAGCTTTAATTATATTCTTCAAATTTGTAGTATTAGTATCGAAATATGTGGTACAATCGCAAAACGGCAATGGTAGTTTCACGTACCAAGGATATGAAGATCGGTAATGTCGCACCCGTTATTCAGTAAAAAGAACAATCTTTTTTATTTTGCATTTTCACACATGTCTATTGGCAGAGATCGACTTAGAATCATGAGAAACGTATCAATTGATATCAAACTTGTCAACATCGTTGGTTGTTTGCGATTGGTATGACTTATTCGCCTATATGGAAAATATTCGGTTAGGAAGGCACTAAACGCAAGGACGTACAAATGAAGACGTCCTTCATAAGACGCATACACATTATTTACCGTTGAACAGCTTTTATTATATGAGTCAGGTTTATAGAATTAGCATCGAAAAAATGTGATACGATCGCAAAACGGGAATGGCAGATGGACGTAGCAAGGACACGATGATCGGTAACGTTGCAAGCGATACTGAGTGAAAAATACCAACTTTTCTATTTTGCATTTTCACCCATTTATATTGGCACAGATCTATTTAGACTGATAAAAATTTATCAACTGATATCAAACGTGTCAAAATCGTTCTTTGCGATTGGTATGACTTATTCGCCCATATGGAAAACTTTCGTATAGGTCAGATGTAGGCACACGGAAAGACAGATAAAGACGTGCTTAATAAGATACATACACATATTTTATAATTATGTACAGCTTTAATTCTATGCTTCAGATCTATAGTATTAGCATGGACGTATGTGCTACCATCGCAGAACGGGAACGGTATATGAACGTAGCAAGGATATGAAGATCAGTAAAGTCGAACCCAATATTCAGTAAAAAGTACACTTTTTTGTATTCTGCATGTTCACACATGTCTGTTGGCACAGATCGAGTTAGACAGATGAGAAACCTATATATTAATATGAAATTTGTCAAAATCGGTGTTTATTTACTATTGGTATGACTTATTCGTGTATATCGAAACCGTTCGTAGAGGAAGGCATTGGGCGCACGAACATACATTATGAAGACGTACTTAATAAGAAGATACATAAACATATTATTTACTGTTGTACAGCTTTAATTATATGCTTCAAATCTATAGTATTAGCATCCAAGTAGGTGCTACCATCCCTAAACGGGAAGGATGGAAGCATCAAGGATACGAAGATCGGTAAAGTCGCAAGCGACAATGAGTCGCAAATAGCAACTTTTTTATTATTCATTTTCACACATTTTTTTTAATTATTTTTTTTTTTTTTTTTTTTTTGCACAGATCGATTTAAACTGATGAGAAACCTATAAATTGATATCATATATGTCGAAATCGGTGGTTGTTTACGATTGGTACAACTTATTTACCTATATGGAACATGTTCGTGTAGGAAGGCATTTTGGCGCACGGAAAGACAAATGAAGACGTATTTAATAAGATATATAAACATGTTATGCTGTTGTTTAGTTTTAATTTTATGCTTCAAATCAGTAGTCAGCATCGAAGTATGTTGTAAACTCCCCCTCCCCTTAGTATGCAACTGCAAGCACACTTTGTCAAATGCTAAAAGGCACTAACTTTCTTGAAAATTATAATAATCAAAAAAAATTCCGGATTCGTATATTATAACGTTATAATGCGCTTTCATTTTCCGTCAGGTGGGTCTCCAGGTCGAGTTGTTATGAACAACAGGAAACAGTATCGTACATTCTTTGCTAAGCGATCGCTCAGGTGGTGCAGTGTCTGTACAGAGCGTCCGCCTTGGATGCGAGAGGTCGCGGATTCAAACCCCTGCCGAATCACACTAAAGACATAAAAATGGTACTAGCAGCTGCCTCTTTTGGCGCCCATCATTAAGATATTGGTGTGAGGATAATGTGACTGGGTGGGACAAAATGCTGTATGTTTGTGGCATGATGCCACATTGCTAGACATCATTATAAACTGTCACAATGCAGACATGGTAGCGATATGATTGCATTTTTTTTTAAAGCTACGTTAAAAATTACACACACACACACACACACACACACACACACACACTTTGCTTAGTTATTTGCTATTTGAAGAGATGGAATATTGTTCATATTTCAACCGCTTTTTATTAATGATCATCGATGTGACCAACATATACGATAATAATACTCCCGATGATGATGATGATGGTTGTTGTTCTGATTTCTGTATTACTACTGCTCCATGGGTATATTATATATCGAACTTGAAAACAGAAGCACTACCAGCAATAAAGCAGCTTTGAAAACAAATCGCACTTAATCGATATCAATATATATTGACATCAAAATGAACGTCAAATGCTCTGTGCAACTGTATCGAAATGAACTATTACATGCTGGGTTTTTTTTCTTTTTTTTTGGGACAGTTTTAGACCGAAAAAAGTAGTACTTCAAGGCTCTGTCTATGGTATAAATATGTTCATGTACACTTTTCCATTGTAACTTTAAGTGTATAGACTGCAAATACGATGAAGCACAAATCGAGGACGTCGAGTGTTAGCATTGGAACAATGTTACTACTTCGGTCGAGAAGGATAACGACCTATATATGTATTCCTGCCCACTACCATGTAGGATGTATCAAACTGTATATTACTCAAGCGCTCTTTGTCGAGCGTGCTGGTGTGTGTGTACAAAAACAAATGGAATATAATAACTTTAACTGAAATATATACAATTAAATTCTATATAAAAGTGATGCGGCACCTGGGAGTAAAGCAAAAATGGAAGAAACAAATTTCCGGATCGCTACTATCAACAGCAATGGGATAGACAAAGCGAAAGCAGACAAAGTAGCCAAAGAAACAAACTTTGGTGTAATAATGATACAAGAAACACACTATAGAATTAAGCCAGAGTTCGAAATTTTAGTAGAAGACAAACTTAACGCAATAAAGATATGCAACAATTTTGCAAATAATGATATTAGAGTTGGTTGCAACAATAATATTTTTAAAAAGCTGGGAAAGGTTTGAGGAGGGGGGAATTTTTTAAGGGACGGTTGCTACGTGTTAAAATGTTTAATTGGCATATTATAAATGTGTACATGCCAGCTAATAGAAATAAGAAACTAATTTTAAAGAAAACTTATACACCTACCTACAACAATATTCGATGGAAAATCTAATCATAGGGGGAGATTTCAACTGGGTAACTATAAATTAAACCAGTCTAGCAGGATTGATAAATTTTACGGAAATTTTTATGATCCATTAATATATATTAATACTGCAATAACCAACCAAAAGCTATCAGACCATTTCATGCTCACTATTGACCTAAAAATGAAAAAAATAGAAAAATGTGGGTCAGGACTATGGAAACTAAATAATAAGATTTTAAATGACAAAGAATATGTCGAAATAATAATTAAAAAAAGAAATTGAAACCGTCAAAAATGAAGAAAATATTAATATAATAATTGATTGGGATGTTTTAAAAAACAAAATAAAAGGAATAAATATTCAGTACTCAAATAGAGGGCGGAAAAACCCCAGAAAAAAAAGACAAACACGAACTCAAATTAGAACTAAGCAAAACAACAAACGACGATGGAGAAAGAAAAAAAAAAACGATTGACAGACAAAATTAAAATCGTTGAAGAAGACGAAAATCAGGGGAGAATAATAAGGGCGGGAAAATTTACAGAGATCTACAACGAGGCAAAAAACGTATATAAGCGAGAAGAATTTAGAAAAGGGGGTGATACAATTTTAAACAATATCAAAATAAACAATGTAACCCATACTGTAAAAGAAGATATCCTAAATAATATTTCCAAATATTATAAAGAACTATACACCACACACCACACAGAACATATACTTCAGCACAATCGACAGCTACTTAAAAAATGTCGACTGTGAGATGACATCAGCAGTACATAGAGACCAATGTGATGATGTCATCTCAGATGAAGAAATCACAAAAAGTATATCAACACTCACAAAAGTCACCAGGGAAAGATGGACTCATCGTGGAATTCTACCAAAAGTTCCACGGTGAACTGACGCCGATCTTAAACGCTTTGTATAATAATATAGTTTTAAGTAAAAATAAAATGACTAAATCTATGAGGGAGGGAGTTATCACAATTATATACAAAGGGAAAGGGAATAGAGACGAGATTAAAAACTGGAGGCCTATATCACTTTTAAACACGGACTATAAGATTTTAAGTAGGATTTTAACAAATACAGTAAAGGGTAGGATAAACAAGATAATTAATGTAAATCAAACTTGGGGGGGAGGGATATACAAAACAATATTTTAAACATTAAAACTATAATTAACTACATAAATGAAACTGGTATGATGAGTGCTATGGTACTCTTCGACCAGGAGAAAGCTTTCGACTGATTTGAACAAAACTGTATAAAGAATGTTTTTAAAAAATTTGGTTTCGGACCCAATTTCCAAAATGGACCGAAATCCTACACACTGGGATAATTAAACGGGAAATGCACGAAAGAATTTGAAATACAACGATCAGTGATACAAGGATGTCCACTATCAATGCTAGAATACGTAATGGCAATATAAATCCTACGTCACACGATAAGAAACAACCCAGATGTGCAAGCAGGGGCGTATTAACCATTAAGCAGACTAAGCACGTGCATAGGACACCAGGGCCAAAGGGGGCACCACAAAGTTGAGAAAAGGGTGAAAAGAAAGAAAGAAAAAAGAATGAAGATTTGTAAAAAAAACTGATACAACTAGTGCAAATTGATCATGATGTTCTGTTTCTTGATCATGGTACACCCTAGGGTTATCTTCTCAGGTGTACGTGGAAAAGAGGGGCGCGCCAAGATTTGTCAGTGCTTAGGGCACCAGTGAGCCTTAATCCGCCCCTGATTATACAAGGCATACAAATACCAAACCTAAAAAAGAATTAAAAAATGCTCTAACATGCATATGATTGCAACATCTTTATAAGAGAGGGGAAATGCTATAAGCGTCGGGTTCCAAAATAAACCACAACAAGCACGAAATCTTAAAAATAGTTAACTGGAGGGGCAACCACCCTGGATTATCGCCCCCCCCACACACACACACGCACTTACTGAGAGACACTGTAAAGGCTCTAGGGGTTTACTTTGGTAATAAAAAAAAGAAGCTGTAGAAAATTATGAACATATTATCAATAAAATAAGAGAAAATGTGAAAATCTGGCCATGGCGCCATTACCTATCATGGAGCGGGCCCAAGTGGCCAAGACTTATTTATACTCAAATATTAACTACATAATTAAATCCATAGATATGGATAATACAATTTTAAACAAAACAGACAACGAAATAATAGATTATATATGGAATCATAAAATGCATCATGTAAAAAAAGAGACATTATATAGGGCCAAAAGTAGAGGGGGCTTGGGGTTGCCGAGCCCTCTACTACTATAATTAACTAACATAATCAATAGATTAAAAAAAAAATGCACTCAGACCCGGCTACAGCGTGAGAAGCACCGTACATCTACTGGTTCGGCTTCACCTTGAGAAACCGACCAGAGATATACAAAAATAACAAATTAATATAAAAAAATCGAAGTGCCACGCAAACATATGAGAACTAATTTTAAAATATAGAGACAAAACAGATTTATGCAAAATTTAATAAGTAAAAGTCACGCTTGGATTAGGGAGGAGGTAACCAAAAATATAAAATGTAGAGTAGAGCAGGACAACTGAGGGGGTAAATTGGACAAAAAATTGGAAAAATTGGGGAAAATAAGATCTGTCAAAACACAAAGTATAATTTTTAAATACCTGCACAACACCTGGCTAACAGGCGAAGAAACAATCAAACATCGTATGCTGAGGATAATGCCGAAATGCCCTTTATGTAAAACAGCGAACTTCACCAAACTACATACGATTGTCCAATGTGATAAATCTAAACATAATAGGATAAAGTTAATAATGAAAATTTGCAAAAAATATAAGTATAACAAAAATAACATTTTATTCATAGATTTAGACTACGAAAACAAAATCGTTCTAAAATGTATAGACTATATAGTAACTACGATGATATCCTGTGGACAGGTGATAAAGATTTTTAAATAAGATACGTGGTAAAAATAAGAATATTAACCACAACAAGAACTCAGTACGTCTTACGACGAATAGATACTTACCGTCAGGTTGATATAACGCAATTGATGTTGGAATTGGGGGAGAGAGGGGGAGGGAGGAATAGGTATTACAGACCGAATTGTCGCGTAGCGCAATTGCGAGCTGATGCCATACCCATACCCCCTCCTCGCACCCCACAACAGCCATATTTCAAAGAAAATTTCAAATTCTATTTCAAATATTTCAAAGAAACCCATATAACTTTTTTTTTTAAAAGAGAAAAGGGAAGAAAGGAAGAAAGAAAAAAATAAAAGAATTTTGTAATTTAATTTTTTTTCTTCTTTCTCTGAAAGAAAATTCTAAAGACATATATAGGAAGGGATACAGGGAAAATATAAGGGGGAAGTAAATGGCGATGACATCATGGGGCTAAGTCACAGGGCTCAGTGAAGTGCATAGGCCCATCATGAGTCTTTGAAAACACCCAATGTAGAACATAAACAGACAAAATAAAGACACAAATACATACTGTATAACACTTAGTTTAAAACCCTACTAACTTCTCCCGCACTGCATGGTTGACCACTATAGAATAATGTGGTCTCATAAATACGTTTGGATCTTTCAATAAAGCATAATCAGATAAACTAAATAAAAGAGGCCTAACGCGACCCAGGAAAAACACACAGAGAATAAAGAAGCGTGAACCTTGGATCGAGCGTAACCTACCTATCAACATCTTTAAAGACTATTATGAGGAACGACACATATTATCACTCGAATAATAAAATAGGAAATTATTTTTTTTAAACAAAGTCTAAATAGTACACCATTCCATCGTCAAAATTAGAAAACCATAAAACAAATTAAAAGATACAATATAACATCATAAAGGAAGAAATACAACTGGGAAAGATATTTGATCTATACTTGCTGTCTCAAACATAAAGAAAATATAGCATACACACAATATAACACCATTACATATAGCAAACACTGAGACCTAGGCGACATATAGCAAAGGTTACAAAACATTTCAAGGGAATGAACTTCGAGCAAGGTGAGGGAAACCAGACTCGGACGAACAACCCTTTAGATAACACTATGGAAACATAAATACCCCATCAAAAATTCTAAAAACTAAATTTTTTATATAAAATTTTGTTTTAATAAAACGTAGAACACATCTGAGGGGGAAATACACAAATATAAAATACTTTTTATTTTTTTTGGGAAATGGGGGCATCTGTCCGTTGCCCCCCCCCACTCCCAAAAAAGTGTGTGTGTGTGTGTGTGTGTGTGTGTGTTTTTATACCCATTACATTACTTGCAAAATATATATGGTGCTGACATTTTCGGCAAGAGGGAGACCTACCGATATTCTGCATATAATTATTTTAATGTTTTTCAGAGCGAGAGTATTGGGGCCTGATCTGTTCAATATATTTCTCAACTGATACAGCAGGTATAATCAGAGGCGTAGCGGGGGGGGGGGGGGGGAAGGGGAGTACATATGTCCCCGGGCGCCAAGGTACAGGGGCGCCAAAATGAGGCTTACAACGTTACATTATAATAAGTAAACAAGGGTGATATTCAAAAATGTGATTAAACGGGGAGGGGGCTGGGGCGCCAATTTTATAGTTCGTCCCCGGGCGCAAAATATCATAGCTACGCCTCTGGGTATAATAGAGACCCCCCCCCCCCCGAGTTTGCCACAGAGCGCTCGTGTAATATACGGTTTAATACAAAATACATGATTGTGGGCAGGAATATACAAAATTTGGTCGATATACATGATCGTTGGTATCTATTCAAACGAGGGCCATGAAATACATTAGCAAATTCCTACAGTATTTTAAGGCAGGCGATTACGAATTATTTAAACCACGTTTTTCATCTGTCACAGATTTTATAATCATTTTGAAGTGGCTGCTTTATCTCGAGAAAAACGAGCGGTAAGTGTTATACAAAACAAAATCTTAATAGCAATTTGATCACTTTTGCGTCATTTGACAGTAAGAATAGTAATAAATAGAGGATAATTTCTTTTCCTACGTTAGGCCTAATACCTGGTATGTTTTTTAGTGTGGTACACACACAAAAAACAACCCCAAAACAACACTAACAACATTTTAAAAAACCCACAAAAACGAGTGCCGTGCCGAAGCCACGGGCTAAAATGCTTTATTATCATTTTTTTTTATTTATAGCATCAATCACAAATTGAAATATATACAGTATTAGCGTTGGAAAAGAAAGTTTTCTTTTTGTTATATTTTTTTTTTCTCACCCTAGCGAAACACTTTCTGCAAATGACCTTAATAAAGAAAAATAATAAATTAACCTAAACCACTTTGAATGTCGACCGTATCTTTTATTTACACGGCATCATGCGCGGAAGAAAATACCAACTGAACCGGGATTTCAGACAGCAGATGAATTGAAGTTGATTCATTGAACATCATTAGCAATTGTACAATCAAACAGATGCAACAATGAAAAGTGGAACTATGAAAAATCGAGAATGTTAGATTTGCGAAGGATTTATTCCGAATCATTGTCTGCTAATAGAGAATTCATGTCAGTTGCTGTGTCGGCGATGCCCACACAGCGCGCCGTCCAAATGTGAAGTTGCGTTTTGCTGACAGACATAACACTGTGCCATAATTTATCTGATGGCATGTAAAGAAGCTGCTTAAATTATAGTATTTAAAAGTTTCTTCATTTTGTAAGAGCTCAAGAAATTAATTCTGGTTTGAAAGACAAGATGACGGTAAAACTCAGAAGACGTAGCTGTACAGTACCGTTGGTGTTGGAGACGTCATAATAAAGGTAACTGCGTTAACTTCGCTTTTTGTTTGGTAATTTGTTGGATATTATCTTTTGCTGATCTTCTTTGAGCTTGGAGTAAATTTTACATTCTGAACATTTTTATTTGCACTTATCTGCTTAATATGTATTGCTGGGATATCATATAGAATATGAAGTCAGTATAATGGTACTATATTACATATTTGAATGATAAAAGACTGGTAAATGATACAATGATAAACTACAAAATAAATAATTTGCCCAATATCCCAAATATGTTAATTAAAACAAACATTGAATGTAAATTCAGATATAATGAGCAGTTGTAAGAAGTAAGAAATAACATTTTATCCATTGAACCTGTTATGTGTTATCATCATCAGTTTTAAAATAAACACATGGAGACAAGTTTGCTTAAATTCTAAAATTAACACACACACACACACACACACACACACACATATGGTATTTTAATCTAATACAGAAATGGTGACATTGATATATGCAGACCAATAGTTTTTTTCTTCTACAGATATAAATTAAAAAGCCTAATTCTGAGAGTTTCACCTACAACATTCATGATGGGAAAGGGCCACTAATTAAGAGCTGACATATGTGGAAGAAAAATACCATCCATGTTGAAAAGGGCTAGAGGTAATGTGAGAAAACATAATTTATCAATCTTATTTAACATTATTGTTGATATTTTATCTCAACTGGTCAAAAGGCTAAGTGGGTTTATGTAATGGTCCAGAGTGTGTTATTTATTTCACATCCCCTTCTGTCTTTCAACAGTAAGAAATTAGCTACTTTGGAGTCCATAGTTCTGATCAATTTGTTTATATAAAACTTGGTTTTGGGCTTAAATCAACATCTTGGATAAATCTAATAATGAGCAAAATCCAAGTATATACATGTGATCATGTATAAGATTAGTTGAGTTTTTTAACCAGCCTAAAAGCCATACTTCCACAATATAGGCTAAAATCATTAAGTTGTCCTTGAAGTTTGATGAGTGTTAACCATTAATAATAATAAGGTGATCTTTCATCTGAGTATGTTACCACCGCATGCAATATTTATACATGTAGTGCAGTTTTTACTAAACGTAGAATACATGCTTATATAAATGAGATCTAGATTGAAGAAGTGAAGATGCATACAAATACATGAGGTTATAACCACTACTGCTGATTCAAGTTTGATCATGCTTGGCCATTGGGCTTATAGAGTCAAGTTTCACAATGATGCTTATTATGAGTGTGATAAAGGTATGGTAGTGAAGTGACCTTGCATCTGATTGACAGAGTTTCTTATGATTTGCACAACAGTGTTTATGATCCAATTTAGATCTGACTTGTTTAATTATTTGCTTGTATGTCTGAGGCTATAAGCAAAATCTATGCATATAATGTGGTGGTTCTACATCTCACTAGCCATTCTTGCTACTGCTCTTAAAACTATTTCTCATTAATTTCATCAGACTTGGTGAATAGATTTATCTCATCAAGATATAGCAAAAGAGCAATTTTGTAAAAAAAATATTCATTCATATTAAACTCAAATTCTGCATCTGATTGGTTGACCTTGCAAATACTATAAGGGCTCTATTTCTGACAAAAAGATTATTTTGATCTAATGTAGCAGAAATGCTTATATGATCAAAACATTGAACATATTTGATGACAAATAAGAAATAGTTTTTCATGCAAATTTGATAAACATTGATAAATCGGTTCATATCATTAAAAGCTTGGAAGAGTTTGATTACATGTGAGACCATCACATATTAATCATTCTTTATTTAGAGAATTATTTTTGTCAGGATTTAGTAAAATATGTAAAATCAATATGGACTGGTTTTGTTATGTACAGCAACACTAGTTGTTTACTGAGTACTGAGGGAATTGGAGTAAGGCAAGGGTACATTGCAGTAGGTAACCTGGTTGACTTGATAACAGGATTTTAACACAAACATTTTTATCAGGAGTCTAGCATACTAACCATTGATTCACTGCAGATCCTGCCCCCATTAGTTACCTTTTAATACATAAAGCATTTGGGTTTTTTATGTCACAAATCCCATAGGGATTAAAATTAACATCATAGGTCTCACTGGATAGTTTCGTATTTTGACATCCCTCTAATTTTTAAGGTAGAAGGCATGAACCTAATTATCACAAGCCTAGCATTTATAAATTTACACATAAGCTAAATCTATAATGTGGTTCAGATTTACTTTGAGTTAGGCATGGAAATAGGTTGGCTTGTTGGTGACTGCCTGTCACAGTTAGATGAGCATTGGAGATCATATGCGTAACTTAGTCTGCAAATGAGCTGCCGACTTTTATTTGTGTCTGCTACAGAGGTAAATATAAAAAAATCTTGATGGTAGAGGGGTGATGAAAAGTATGCTAATTTGTTATAGTACTAGTGAACTTTATTCATGCATAAGGCACATACTGATTCTTTTAGTTGCCTTGTCACAGAAAAATATTGAAAATAGCTATTTCTAGTAAAAAATGAATGTAAAATGTACCTGCATCCTTTGGCCCTACCAGAACCAAACTAAAAGCTCAAATTTGTGCAGCTGCTTTTGCTCATCACAAACATAATTGGGAGTATAACTGCTAACCCTACCCTCTAGCACACATTTCATTCATTCATTGGATTAAAGTCACGTGCACCTTTCGGTATGTGCGACTGTTTAGTTTGTACACGCTTGTGTACTTTTTGAATTTAGCGATTAACTTATACAATGCCCCCAAGCAAGCAAGCCGAAGCCCAGGTGCCCCAAAAGGTCCCGCCCAGGCTCTCATCGCTGCAACCTTCTCCATCGTTGTACTCCGTTGGTGGTCTGTTTCTGCATCCTGCATCTCCTTCCTCTCTCATTTCAGGCAGTAACCGAAGCACACCAGCAGCAGTATTATGAAATTTTCGTTGCAATCAATGCCCAGTTCCCTATATTTATTGGGCTATTCCTGTACTATCTTGCCAAACATGTGATTGTCACATACGCTTCAGATATTCCTGAGTTGTGAATTTTCCTATCTTTTGTAAGGTCTATTAAATTTTGTGTACTTTGCGTACTTGAATTTTCCGAAAATTTTTTCACATCTAGTAGGCTTTTAGTAGCCCTTTATTTTGTTTTGGAGATCTCAATTTGGTTAAGTATTTCGTACGTGTGGCTTTAAACCAATCAGTGTGTTTCAGGGCCAGTAAGTTGTTGGTCAAAAGAGGGCTTTCGTGGGTCAGAATGAAAGCCCTATGTGGTAAAATTTGTTTGTAAAAAAAGAAAAAAAAAAAGAAAAGAAAAGAAAAAAAAGGTGGGTAGGGAGTGTGTATGCTATATTTGTGTGATGGCTATAGACATTTTTGTTCGTTTTTCTGCTTTTCCCACATATCCCGACAACACACATTCCCGCTCACTTTCTCATTCACACTTATAAGTAGATGTGGGGGGGGGGTGGCCTTATTTCTTTTGTTTGATTTCGGGAAGGCAATTCTTTTCATACTGGGGGGTGGGGGTGGTTTGTTTATTTGAGGCATACTCTTTTCATTGTTTCTGCCTTCATTCCCCAAGGTCTGCAAGTGTCCTGTTCTTTCTTCTTTTACTGCCTTAGGACGTTTAACTTCATCCTGTGCCTTTTCCTGCTCTTCTTTATTTCAGCTCTTTCTGCCTTATCCCGTGTCCGTTTCTATTTTGGCCTTCTCGTCCTTTTGATACTGCCATGCTCGCCGTGAGATGTTTTCTTCGAGGGAGGTGGTTTGATTGCCTTTGTTTCCCTTCGCTTTGACCACTTGGCTATTTACCTGTTATTTTTGTTTAGCTTAGCTATTTGTGATTTATTTTAATGTATATTTTTTTTATTTTTATTTTTTTATATTTTTTTAATTTTTTTTTGATCCTACGGGACCTAGCATGCTGTTATAATTCCGAAACAGTGATTTTGTAATATTTTGTCCTTATCTGGTTTTTATTGTTCGGGTTATGATCGGCTGTGCCAGTCTGTGAACCCACGATACCGAGCCGGCCGTCACAATTCCCAAACAGTGATTTGTAATATTTTGACTGGTCTTTGATTTACTTTTTAATATTTTTTTTTTTGTTTTTTTTTTTTTTTTTCCTTTTTTTTTTTTTTTTTTTTGAACCTACGGGGCCTAGCATGCCATTATAATTCCAAAACAGTGATTTTGTAATATTCGTCCTTATCTGGTTTTTATTGTTCGGGTTATGAGCGGCGGTGTCAGTCTGTGAACCCACTAGCCCGAGCCGGCTGTCACAATTCCCAAACAGTGATTTGTAATATTTTGATTGGTTTTTTTCTTTTTTGGTTCGATCTTTTAGGTTTATTGGTTTTAATTTCTTTACATGGTCTCTCTTTATACCCAACCCTTCATTCGGTTTAGATTTGTCCCCTTTTGCCTATTTTGTTAATGAATGTCATGATGTTATTATAGGTCATTCCTATGTTATTGTTTTTTGCCACAAGTAACTCCGGGTATGTCCACCGTTCTCCTATTTGTTCCTGTTGAGATTTTAGTTCGGCCCTTTCCTGGTTGTATTTGGGGCATATATTTATTAAGTGTGCGATTGTTTCTGGAGTTGGGCAGTAGGGGCAGTTTTCGGTTGGTCCCCTTTTTATGTGTTTCCCTGCGCATCCTGCCAATAGTGTTTTACCTGTTCTTATTCTATTTATTATTGTTATATCGTATGGATTTTTGAAGGTCGGACTTTCGACTTTTCTACTTACTTTTTTCATCATCGTGTGTATTAGACTGTTTGCATCCGATTTTTCCCATAGCTCTTGCCACATGTCATTGATCTTGTCCCATTTTATTGATTTCAGTGACGCTGTATGCTATATTTTGGGCTTTTGGTTCGTTTGTGGCATTTTTTGCTTCTGCATCTGCTTTGTCATTGCCTGGGATTATGGATGTGAGAGGGTATCCATACGAATTCAACGTGTTTGTTGTTTTTTTCAATCTCTTTAAGTAGCGATCTTGCATGATTAATCATATTAGGTCTGCTCTTGGATTGGTCTGTTGCTAACGATTGTAGTACACTGTAAGAGTCGCTTAGAATGACTGCCTTAGTTGTGGGGTATGTTTTGACGTATGTTAATGCCATTAGTATTGCCATGAATTCTACCGTGTATATAGCGCATTGGTCTGGGAGTCTTTTTCCAACGGCGACATCTAATTTTGGGATCACTATCCCTGCTGCAGTTTTATTTGGATTTTTGGTTTTTGATCCATCTGCGAAGATTTGCGTGTATGTCTCGTATTTGTTGTCAATGTACGTTAGTATTGATGCTCTTAGTCCTATCGGGTCATTTTGTTTTTGTCCTAGTTTACGTAAGCTAAGATCTATTTGTGGTGTGGGACAGGTCCACGGGGGGTCTGGGTAGTACCTTATTTTTTCTGGGTTGATATTTGCGATTTGAAATTTCCTTTTTAATTCTATAATTATTTTCCCACTAGGTATTTTTTTATTTTTTCCTTTTGTATCGAATGGTTTGTCGCATGCTAAGAGGGCTTGTAGCGTGAGGTGGTTGGGTTGGTGTATTGATATTCGAGTCGAGTATCGCAGCATCAATTCCTTCCGCCTTAGGTCTAGCGGGGGTTCTCCTACTATTATTAAGATATCTTGTGTGGGGGTACCATTTAGGACGCCGGTGCATACCCTTAGCGCTTTTGATTGGACTGTGTCTAGTTTCTTTAGTAACGTGGCGTTCGCCGCTCCATATACCTGGCAACCGTAGTCCAATTTTGCTCTTATAAGTGCTCTATATAGGGTAACGAGTGTTTTTTGATCAACCCCCCAATTCACCCCTCTGAGGTTTCTGTGGAGGTTGATGTCTCATTTGCACTTCGTTACGAGTTCTTGGATATGAGCTGCCCACGTGAGTTTGTGGTCGAATACCATACCTAGGAGTGTCGCTTGTTTTTCGAATTTGATGGGTACCCCCTTTAGGGTTAAGTTTGGAGTGGGTGGGGGGTGGCCACCTCCCGGATTGAAAACTATGCCTACTGTTTTTAGAGGTGACAATTTAAATCCCCATTTATCTGTCCAATTTCCTATATCGTTTAGTCCTTTTTGTAAGTGCTTGGTCGTTTCTCTGCTGGCTGGGTTGCCAGTTTTCCATACGGCGCTGTCATCGGCGAATTGGGATAAGTCAAGGTGGTTGGGTTTTACCGCTGTTTCCAGGTTGTTTATCATTATATTAAATAAAGTTGGGCTGATTACGCTTCATTGTGGCGTACCATTTTCCAGTTTGTATCGTTCGGAGTAGTCTTGTCCTAGTCTGACTTGTATCTTTCTATCGGTTAGGAAGTTAGCAATAAATTTGTATATATTGCCAGTTATTCCGTATGGTTTAAGTTTACTTATCAGTCCCTTAGTCCACATTAGATCATATGCTTTTTCCATGTCTAAGAAGATGGCTGTAACATATCTGGATTTTTAAAATTTTTCTCTAGATGCTAATTTGACAGCGGTTTCTAGTCTCATGAGTTGGTCTATTGTGCTTCGGTAGTTGCGAAACCCGCTCTGTGTATTAGCTAGTAGTCCTTTGCTTTCTAAATGGTATTTCAGCCTGTTGTTTACCATAGTTTCCATTATTTTACATATATTGTCTGTTAGTGATATGGGCCTGTATGATTTTATATCGCTTGAGGGTTTTCCAGGCTTAAGAATCGGGACCACTACTGCCTTTTTCCATCTTATAGGTATGGTACCGGTTTCCCATATTTTATTAATGAGGTTAAGTGCAATTGTGACAAGTTTTTTGGGTAGGTTCTTGTACATTTCATACCCCAAAGTATCCTCCCCGGGGGATGTGGTCTTTTTGCCGGCGAGGGCCTTTCTCCATTCGGCTTCTGTAAACGGAAGGTTTAGTGGGCCGTCATTATTTCCTGCTTCCTTTATGTTGTCAGAGTTGCTTTCCTCAAATTGCCTTTTATGATTTTTAAACTTATCCTCTAAGTTGGTATTGCTACACATGTTGGCGAAATAGTTTGCGAATAATTCTGCCTTATGTTTGTTGTTTTGTCCAGGTATGTTGGGGGTTATTGATTTAGTTTTGCCTCTCATTTTTTTAATTCTTTGCCACACCTCCTTCGATTTTGTGTTAATATCTAGTTTTGAGCAGAATTCTCTCCATGAGTTTTGTTTAGCTATCATAATAGTTTGTTTGGCAGTTTTTTCCTTTTCCTTGTAGTAGTTAAAGTCCCTATTATTTTTAGTTCTTTTGAATTTGTTTAGAGCTCTTTTTTTCTCTTTAATTGCTATTTTACATTCATTGTTCCACCAGGGCACCGTGGGTTTGGGTGCTACTCCTTTAGTTTTAGGAATTGTTTCTTGGGCCATTGTGTTAATGGTTTCTATTAATTTGTCATTAAAGGTGTCAATGTCCCGGTGATATATGGTTTCTGGGTCGATTGAGTCACCTATCTGTTTGAACCTAATCCAGTTGGCCTGTTCGTATTTCCATCTTGGTGTGAAGGACGCTTTATTTTGAGGTATTCTAATTTGTATTTCTATATTTATAAGGTAATGGTCACTTCCCATAGGGTCGCTTTCATCAACTTGCCAATCAGAAATGCCTGTTAATCTTGGTGTGCATAGAGATAGGTCTATTGCTGATGTGTGGCCTGTTCTGTCATCTATCCGGGTGTGCATTCCGTTGTTTAGAAAAACTAAGTTGCATTTTTGTGCCCATTTTTCTACAATTTTTCCTTTAATGTCCGTCTTTTGACTCCCCCATAGTTCATTGTGCGCATTGAAGTCCCCGCATATTACCACCCATTCTCCACAGTCTTTAATCATTTTGATTGTTTCGTCTGCACTTAAATTGCGCTGCTCATTTGTTTCATAGAGGTTAACGATTAGTACCTGCTTAGTTTGAGCGGTTATTTTGACTATCTGTATTTCGAAGTCATTGGGCGGTCTACTATCTGTTAATTTATGCATTTCTGATGTAATTCCATCTCTAGCAAAGGTTGCTAACCCCCCTCCTCTTGCTGTGGGGGATCGATGCTTTAGGTATTTGGTGTTGTAGCCTATGATGTTTGGGATACGTGAGGTATCATTTAGGTGGGTTTCCTGTATGCATATAACATCTGGTTTTCTTTCCTGTTCAAGTATTTTGTTATTTAGTTGGTCAGCGTGGGCCCTAAGGCCGCGTGCATTCCATTGCCATATTTTGATTTCTGCTCTGGAATCCATCTCTAGTGCAAAAAGTCTTTATAGTTTGTTTAATTTACTGTTGTTTTCGTTTTATGCGTGTTTCCTACCAGTGAGGGTGCTACCTATTTATTTTGTTTTTGGTATCCTGATTTTTGTTTTGGCCTGCTTATAGTTTACCCCATGGGAGATCATATATTCGACTATTAGGGCTTCTCTAAGAGCCCTGGGGCATTCTGCATGGTTTGGTTTGTGGTTACCACTACAGTTAGCGCAGTGCTGATTGGTGGCGCTACATGTTTTCCGGTCTGGGTGGTGAAGACCACATTGATTGCACCGGAATAGGTTTCCGCAACTCTTAGAGTAATGCCCCCAATTTTTGCAGTTGCCACAGAACCGTGGTTTGTTTTTGAAAGCAAAAATTTTTTTAGCCTCGAGTTTTTCGGCTATTTTGATAGTTTCTGGGGTGGCGCCCTTAAAAAAGAGTACCACTGCAGTGCTATCCTTTCCCCTTCTTGTTTTTAGGCGGATTGCTTTCTCTACTTCCTGTCCTTTACTCCTTATGTAGTCTACTATTTCATTGGTTTTATTTTGAGTTGATACGTATATGACTCCTTTGTTGTGTGTTTTTGGGGGGTTTGGGTCTATGTGTTGTTTTGTTCTGTTGTGTCTAGTGACCTGAACATTTATTTGGTCTATTCTTTCAATTTCCATATATTTGGCAATCTGTTGTTCAGTGGTGCATTTGATTATCAGCAAGTCGTCTCTAGTGCTTTTAAGCGTGAATTCTCCTTGGTGATGTTTGTTCAATTGCCATGCTATGGTTTTAAAGGCTAACTTCGTTATTTTGGAATTTACTCCCTTGACGAAGAGAGTCAGTTCAGCGGGGTGTTTCTTGTTTTGGATATTTTGCAGACTGGTCTTTTTCCCCTGGTGTTTGTCTCTTTAGCTGACTTTGTTTCGTTGTCCATAACCGGCTTGCTGGGTCTTGTATTCTGACAGTTAGTGTGTTCCTTATTCTTTCTAACTGGTATTTGGGATTTGGTTTTCCTATTATTCTTACCTTTTGTTGAGTCATGTGTGACTGCTTTATTTGTGGTAGGGTGAGGGCGTTCTGTTTCATCTAGTAGGTTCTCAGTTTGAGTCCCCTGGCTGCTAGTGTTTTTAACCAGCGTGGTCTGGGTTGTTTTTGTGCTTGTTGAGTATTGTTCCTCAGTTTGGGTACTCATGTCGGATGTAGTTTTGCGGTTACTCGGTAGATTGTCCACATTCTCGTTTACGCTTGGTGACAGGTAGAGTCTACTCATCGAGTCAGTTGGGGTCGAGTTGAAAATTGGCGTTAAGAACTGTATCTGTCGTTTTTCTCTTAGGGGGGATGAGACTGCTTCGGAGTAAGTTTGCCTTAGTTTATCTGCCTTTAGGTTGACCAGGCAGCTGAGATAACTATTTGATGATGTGACATTAATTTTGTTGTTATCCATCTTGAGTTTCTTTATTTGATGTAAGGTATATATGACAGGATATTTCTTTAGTTTTAATCCTGGGTTTGTTTTGATTTCTTGCAATTTATTTGAGTTTAATTCTAGCTTAAAGCTATCTGTCTTAACTATACTTTATTCTACTTAGTACTATGAAAAAGCAACAGCTGTAAGGGGATATGCAAATAGCTTTTATTCTGATTTGTGTAATTAATTATTATATTACTATTATCCAATTTAAACTTATTGAAAATTATTTTCTAGCCAAATGGTCAAAGTAAAAGGTTTTACTTACCCCGATCCAATTTTCTTTTTAAGATCTTTAGAGTTTTTAAATACAGCCTTCTAATTATACAAGTTTCATTACATTGGTCAATAATTAGTCACATGTGATGACACTTGTAACTAATCAAACCACAGCAACTGAGAGCAGACTAAGCACTGATATTTATATGGTACAGTGGCAATATACAGTCTGTCTGCCGCAACACATGAAACAAACTGGACAAATCTGAAAGCCTTGAATTTGACTTTATTTATCTGTATGGTAGAACAGAACCTGAGTTGAAAAGCTTTTAAAGAAAGACCTTGATATCAAACCTAATAATAACTGCAGGAGTTATATTATGGATAATTAACCATTCTCTCAGTTTCAAACTGGGCATTCCATCCCATGGGGTTCTAAATGTAAACCAAGTGTAACTGATATCCTAATGAACTGTAAAGACCATAGCAGCACAACAGCAGGGGACCAGGTATGTCCAGATCCAGAAATCACAGACCAGTTTCAAACTGATGATGAACCACATAAAAATTACACATCTGCTAGAACTTATGTTATGAAGATAACTTAAATTGCATTATTATTAATCCTCCTCCTCACATTCATCATAATTGAGATGCATCATATATGTTTTATTGTAAAATAGTTTATGCAACATAATTCAGTGAAGACCTTTGCTGCCAATTTACCAGTGAACCATTTGTTTCAATGAACATATTTTATGTTGTAACAAGGAGCATCATTTAAACATTATGATACACTTATCATACCTGTATATGAAATCTTAATACTAACACTTATACTTGCAATACTACTACTAATAAAAACACCTGCATTGATAATTTGATTATGTTCAATTGGACTTGTATCTAAATGATCACCAGCTGTATGAAAAGACATATTTTAATATATAGATATTGGATGGAATACTAGTTACCACAATTGAATAGTCATATGATAAATGATATATTATTTTAAACAATTTATATTTGCAGTGAAACATACTTTTACATTATTTTCACTTAAATTTCATTTATAGAGCAGTATACTCTGCATTCATTAAATTACTGAAATGGTTATAATACAACAACAAATACTGCAACTTCCAGAATCACAAAAATCAAAAGATATAAACAAAAACTTCCCTACATGTATCAACAGTTGTCACTTAATAGACAGAACTCTGAAGATTTAGAATAGGATGTTAACAAATTAGGTATTCAAGTTAAAAAGAAAAAAATACCAAGTAAGCTTACTACCAAAAAATCAAACAATAACAGTGAATTTTAGTACATTCCCAGGAAACAGAATATATGATTTTTCTTAACTTGATCTGATACATCTTAAATCTATAGAAAATGATTCATATTGTATGACTAAAATATTATGTAAACAAAAATTCCATCACTTTTTTCAGATGCAACATGCATACCCCAACCCATCCTTCTTGATCATAAAGTATACCAGCATTCCACTATAAGATGGGGAGCTGTAGTGGCTCAGTGGTTAGCTTTCTGGACCTGTGAAATAAGGTAGGTTCAAATTCTACCATCAAACCAACCTGGGTTAGCTACCATGGTGTGTCCTTGGGCAAGGCACTATACTTAAAGTGCCTTGGCACTAAATAACTTACTTGTGTTGGTTTACCATAAAAGGCCAAACCAAACACAAAAAAACAACAACTTTAAAATATGAGTTGTGTCAATACTAAGTAATTGAAAATCATACTGAAGAAATGTTTTTGTTAATACAGATTAATGGATCTAAAAAATCTCTTTCTTCTGCAGGAGTTTAAAATGTTAAATTAAAAAGGTCATGGTACACATTGCTTTGTTCGTACACATCAGGCTCCGTAACCCATATCCAACTAAAAATTTTAGTAGAGTCTGAATAAAACATATTTTAATCTGGATGATAATATTCTTTCTCCATTCATATATTACACCACCAAGATTGATCCAAATAAGATTACATTTTACTATAACACTGAGGATGAGTATGCCTCTTAACAACTTACAAATGTGGAGAGAATGGAGTTAAACTGAACTTTGATTTCTTTTCAACCATAGCACAAGATGATCATTTATTATGAAAAAACCTGAATAAAGTTGGAGTTCATAACCATGACAGTCTTGATACAATATAAATTCAATATATTATTGTTGTCTTGAGGTATAGTTCTGTATATTACAATCTCACACAAGATCAGGGTATATTTTAGTACCATACAGTTAATTCGGGATTGTATTAATACCTATTCTGGTGAATGAACATTAAATAAGATTTACTATTTTGGAACCAGTTGCAATAAAGTTTACTAAACAAGAGAAAATATGACTTTACTATAATATCTAAAATGTAAAATCTGCAAACAGAATACTTGCTTGACTTTACACTTCAACTATATCATAATATTTATTTGAAATGAATTTATACAAATGACATTAAATTTGGTTTCAGGCTGGTAATGACAATGGTAGTAGTGAATAGGGACGGTCTAGGGACTAGGGAACTTCCATGTTAAAAAGGGTATATCCACTCTGGGGACTATGTAATTTAACATGGGAGAAAAAAAAAAATATCCATTCTAGGGACAAGGGGAATTTAACATGGGAGAAAGAAAAAAAACTATTCACTCTAGGGACAAGGGAAATTGAACATGGGGAATAAATCGTGGGACTGTCTTGGGACTAGGGGAAATGGAACAGGGTCGGGACCCTATTTTAATAAGGTCCCGACCTGATGGGTCTATGAAAATGGAACAGGCGAAAATTGAAACAGGGAGGGGTCTCTATTTTTTTATTATTTTTTTAAACAAAAAAATAAAAAAAGGGGTAGGCAATTGAAAGTCAAGATCTTTTCGAGAGATAGGAATGGCCCTGAAAAGGGCCTTTGGTTTTATGTTAATATACCCTTAACATAAAGGGCATCTGTGACATCTTCTTCTTGACCTTAGGCTGTGCCTGACTGCAGGACCATAGATTAAGACTCTTTTGAGGCATCCTTGATGCTCCACATAAGATTCTTCGCATCCACAGGCTGGTGTCTGTCCTGTGGATAACTGTCCAGTTGGATCGGACATACATTGATATGTCCGTCCGGAACATCATCGAAGACACAAGCGTTGAAGATTGTACATCGGTCCACATGTTGGGGTGCTGAGTAACAGGTGAAGGAATGCAGTGAACTGTACTTATTTATAGGGGGAGGAAGGATTGAAACGGATTGAGTTTGTTGACCAATCCAAACACGCGTTACAAAATTCAGTCAGCCCACGTCCAATCCGAAGAGAGCAGCCTGTGACGTCACATAGTCTATATAGATTCGCTAGCGCCTGTGCGTAGTCAATCTAAGCGACAGTTTTTCAACATGACGGAAACTCAGAAAACGATCAGTTTGGGTGCACTGATGGTGGAGACTACCCAAGGGAACCCAGACTTACTTTCAGAAGAGGTGAATTGGGATTTTGTGGATTTTTTTACCTTGCAAGAATTTGTTCCTGAACCTTCGTCACCTTCTCCTTCATTACCGCACATGGAAAATTTTAGACAGAGACAGAAAGAAGAATTGGAGAAATTTATACAACAGCAAAAGGAAGCGGAACAAGCTTTTCTCCTACAGCAACAGCAGCAAGAAGAAGAGGTAAGAAAAAAACAAGAAGAAGAAGACGCAGCAGCAAAGAAACAAGGGTGTCAAAATCAAACGGTCACGGTACTGTTAGACATTTTAGTTAAGAAGTCTGAAACAGATGTATCAGACTTCTTTATTACGGCCGAAGAGAATACGACCTTCCCAAGCTAAACACTCCAACCCTGTGACTACGCCTACTGCACCATCCTTAGTGATTTCAACGAAATCATCATCAACAGTACGCAGTCCAGAAGTAGGCCTTGGCCATGGCAAAGGCTTAAGACAGTTAAAGTTGATTGTTTAAACTCACCCCTTACACCAAAAAAGGCCCTTTTCAGGGCCATCCACATCTCTCGAAAAGAGATAGGCTTTCAATTGCCAATAACTAAAAAAAAAACATTTTACCCAATAGTACCTGTCTGTGTATGAGTGTGCGTGAGTGTAGGTTCTTATTTTAAAATCAAAACCCAAAGACACTTACCTTTTATAATTAATTTATTCTTTTATAAATATTTACAATTCACAATTCACAACAGAGCACTTTAAAAAGTTCATAGACTTAGTCTGTCTCATTGTTCACTCTCTGTTTTTTTAATTTCTTCACCGTCATAGTCTTTTCCTCCTCTTCCTCCTCACTTTCTTCCCTTCTTTTCTTCTCCTGTTTCTTTTTCTTCACCTGTCTGTTTTCTTCCTCTTCTTCTTCCTCTTCCTCTGAAGAATCCCTCTCTTCTTCTGACTCCTCTTGTTTCTTTTTTGGGCAGTCTGGTGACCAATGTCCTTTTTCTTGACAATAATAACAGGTATCTTGACTTTTGTCTCTTCTAACCCCTTTTTTTTCTTTTTTGACGGTCTGGACACTCTGAAGACCAATGCCCTTTCTTCTGACAGATATAGCAAGTATCTTGACTTTTATCTTGAAAGGAAGGAGAGTAGTCCCTCGGCTGGTCTGAAGAGAATTTTCTAATGACCCCTCGCAAAGCTCTGATGAAACGTTCAATCTTGGTAGTCTCTTCCATTGTTGTGCTCAGTTTGAGAGTGAAATGAATAGTGAAAGGACAAGACACATACCCTTTATATACGCTGGTCTGCTATGACTATAAATTAATCCATGGTGTTTAAACTTTAGTCATTTGACTTTTTGCTCTCGAGATGAAATGATCCAATTCATTTGAGAAGAAAGAAGAAGAAAGTAAGAGGCAGAAACGTGATCTATCGCTTCGTACTAGGGCTGAAGTCTTGGCACAAATTCATGCCAGTGATTTTGAAGAGGACATGAGTGAACCAGAATCCAAACCCTCTAAACAAAGTTTACCACCCTTAGTCAACCCTGAAAAGTACTATGACATTCGAGAGACGGAAAAGCGTCCCTCTAGAAAATTTAGAACTACGGCTTACAAATACACAGTGAAGTTTAAAGATTTCAAGTCTGAAGTACTGTTAGAGAAAGCAAAAGGGTTCATCACCGACATGTGGGATTCTTTGCTCACCACACTCAAGCGACAATGTCAACCCAAAGAAGATGATCGCTTGAGACTTTCCATACAACATGACGGCTTGAAATCCCCTGTTTGGATCGAGTTTAGCAGCCCTGCAGAATTGACCACTTCCAAAGTCATGGACAAGATTCAACACGTGCAACAATCTAATGACCAGTTTGACATCACCGATGGAAAAGCCACACTGGACATGACCCACGTCTCTCCTCCTCAAGGGACCGGACAATGCAGAAAGACCTTATTGGTCAACAACCTTCGCATTACCAAAACAAGTCTTGTCCAAATTAACAATTTTCAAGACCACATGTGTTTAGCCCGAGCCATCGTGGTGGGATGAACCTATGCCGACAAGAACGACACGGTAGAATGGAAAAGAGCCTGGGAGAACATTCGAAAATCGAACCGAGCCAAACAACGAAATGAAGCAGAACTTCTGTTACAACAAGCATGCCTGTCCAAAGACACATCCTGTGGCATTCCTGAGATGCAAAAATTGCAAGATGCCCTAGCTCCACGATACACCTTGAAAGTGCACCCTCAAGAAGTGCGCGGGTCTCTGTTGTTTCGAGGGAAAGACTTTAAGGATGGAAAATACATTCACCTCTATCATCACGATGACCATTTCGATACCATTACCACTATCACTGGATTCCTGGGATACAAATATTACTGTGAGAAATGTGACTTATGATGGTTATAATAATCGAGAGCAACACAAACATTGTGGATCGAAATGCTCAGGATGTTTGGCCTCTCAACCCTGTCTGAGCGAAGGGCAAGAACCAGTGCATTGTCCTGCTTGTCTGCGCACATTTGTCAGCCCTGCCTGTTACCAACAACATCTGAAGATGCAAGGTTCACAGAAGAAATGTGCTTGTCAACTCCTGAGATTGTGCCCAATGTGTGGACAAGGTCTATGTATCAACAGTACCAAGGCACACGTATGTTCAGGAAAGAAAAAATGTCACATTTGTCACTGCATTGTGGACTTGGAACACCAATGCTACATACAAAAATACCAATCCCAACCAGAGAAAGAGGATGGTCACAAGAAGAAGAAAGGCAATTTCATCTTTTTCGATTTCGAATGCATGCAAGAGATCAGTATTCACATTCCTAATTTCTGCGTGGCTCATCGAGCGTGCGAGAAGTGATTCAAGAACCTATCTTGAGTTATTGCCCTCACTGCAGGAAGATTCCTGGAGGGCGTGAAAAAATCTTTCAAGGACCGAACACACTAGCCGATTTCACACAATGGGTCTTAGACCCCATCGACAAGACGTGGAGCCAAGAGGACATCGAACATTATTATGGAGATTGTCATTGTCATGCCACGGTGATGGCTCACAATTTCTCCGGATATGATGGACAGTTTCTTTTGAGATGTTATACGGAACGTGGCATCGAGCGTCCTAAAATCACTTTGAACGGAGCCAAAATCATTTTCATGCAAGTGGGACAAGTGCAGTTTAAAGATTCGATGAGCTACTTAGCCATGCCTTTGAGTCGAATGCCTAAAATGTTTGGAATGACAGAAATGGCTAAAGGGTACTTTCCACACTTTTTCAATACAGAAGCCAATCAACACGCCGTTCTACCCCATTTGCCTCGGGCTCACTATTACGACCCTGACAACATGCGTACCGAACGAGAAACTTTCTACGCTTGGTACCAGGCTCACGCCTCCGACCCTTTTGACTTTCAGGAAGAAATGCTAAAGTATCGTCGTTCCGACATGGACATTTTACGGCGATGCTGTGGAAAATTTCGAGAACTGTTCATGGAACACGGAGGGGTTGATCATTTAAAAGAGGCTTGCACCATTGCCAAAGCGTGTTCCTTAGTCTACCGACAACAATTCATGCTTGAAAACACTGTGGCTGTCATCAGTCCTCAAACGACCAACTATGTCAAACGTCAATACTCGGTCAAAGCCCCATGCTGGTTGCATTACTTGTGCGACAAGGAAGACAAATGGATTCAGCATGCCCGCAACGGACAGGGCGAAAGATCATCGGAATGCATTCGGTCAATGGCTGGGACTTAGAAAACCCCAAGATCATGTACGAGTTTAACGGTTGCTTATTTCACGGATGTCCCGTCTGTTACCCTGACCGCGGCACTAAAAATCAGTTCTTTCAACGAACCATGGAAGACTTGTACCAGGCCATTTGTCAGCCACGCCTAAAGTTAGAACAGGAAGGATACCAAGTGGTGGAAATGTGGGAACACAAATACAATCACTGTTTGAACACCGATCCCGAGTTTAAACGCCTCATGGAAAGTTACCAGTTCATGGACCCCCTGAACCCAAGTAATAGTTTGTACGGAGGAAGGACCAATGCCACCTGTTTGCTGTACCAAGCTGACGAAGAGAAAGGAGAAGAAATCATATACTTGGACGTGTGTTCACTGTATCCCTACGTGTGCAAATATTGTTGCTTTCCTGCAGGGCACCCACAATTGTTCACCGAACACATCGACCTAAAAAACATTCGACAATACGAAGGCTTGGTCAAGTGCAAAGTTTTGCCTCCCACGAACCTATACCATCCCGTCTTACCTCGCCATTGCCAAGGCAAACTTATGTTTCCTTTGTGCCGTACTTGTGCTGAAACGTGCAACCAAGATCAACCTTGTCATCACACCCAGGAAGAACGGGCCTTGACGGGGACATGGGTCAGCGTAGAATTGTTCAAAGCTCTGAACATGGGATACCAACTGTTAGAAGTGTACGAAATTTGCCACTTTCCCAAGACACAATAATTCCACAAGGGTGACCCCACGCAGAAAGGCATTTTCGCAGACTACGTGGATGCCTTTTTGAAACTGAGCAAGAAGCCAGTGGCTATCTGTCCTGGTGTCACACTCCCGAAGACCAAAAGACATTCAGAGAGAAATTCTGGGCACAAGAAGGCATTACTTCAGATCACATTGAGAAAAACGAAGGCAGGCGATCGTTTGCCAAAGTGATGTTAAATTGCTTGTGGGGTAAAATGGCACAATGACCGTGTTTACCCAAGACGGAGTATTTGACCGAACCTTCCCGCTACTTTCAGATGATTCATGACAAAGCCAAATTCATGAAACACGTGGACGTCGTTCGTGAGGATTTGATCTTGGTGAATTACGAAGAAGATCTGAACTTTGTAGAAGATGACCCCTTTGGAAATGTCATCATTGCAGCTTACATGACAGCTCATGCTCACTTAAAATTGTACGAAGCTTTAGAACTGTTAGGGGAACGTGTCTTGTACTTTGACATGGACAGTTGCATTTATATCGATCACCCGAGTCAACAGCACCCTGACATCGAAGGAGACCGTTTAGGAGCCTGGACAGACAAGCACCCCGATGACAAGATTCTAAGTTTCGTTAGTGGTGGTCCCAAAAATTACGGCTACGAATACTGGGCCAAACAAGGAGAAGTGCACACGAAGTGTAAAGTGAAAGGACTTACTCTGAATTATCGTACCAGTCGAGTGGTCAACTTTGGCATATTGAAAGAAGCCTTGCAGTCTAGAGATAGTGACCACCTATCAACCCAACAAGATTGTACGTTTACCCACACACCACATCGTCAGTCGACCCTTGGAAAAAGTCTATCAAATCGTGTAGCAGAAGCGAGTGCGGCTTCCCACCCACTTTACTTTGCCGTATGGACATGTCGGTATAAAACATTGGTTGTAAGAGGATAGCCACCCACCAGAAGGATGACTTCGCCGCAGCAAGAATCGAGTGAGAAATCCAGTGAGAACTCCAAGTTCAAACCCTACCATTTTCCAGTCTTCTTACCTGACTATTGTGATTGTGCCCGTCGATTGGACATGTTTCAAAAATGGCCTACGGATAGGGAAGGATTACCTTCTTCGTATGTTTTAGCTAGAACAGGATTTGTCTACTTCGGACCCGAGTCAGGATTGGGATACGAAGTACAGTGTTTCGCTTGCGGACTGAAGTTACGAATGGATCTATGTATCTACAAAGATTCAGCTATTCTGGAACATACTCGATGGTCTCCGCACTGCCCTTACCTTTCAATGGCCTTTCCACCCATTAAACTACGGTACAATTATGACGGTACCTTAGAGACGGTACCTTCCAAAACTAGACGTAAACACATTGCATCCTATTTCATTGTTGTTTCTTTTCCACATAATAGCTTATTTTTTATAAAATGTTAAACTTTACTAATCTTTTTTCAAGATCACTTTAGTTTGCAAAAATACATCTTGTCATTTATTGGCATTCTACATTGAATTTTGTAAACTAGCTATAAACCTGACCTAATTACTCAACTGCTGACAGAAACAGTCTACAGTAAATGTATTTCATTTCTATAGCTCGATGGATAAACATTACATCTTTTAAAGCTGTGCACAGAATAGGCCGACATATCACGAGTCAGGAAAACATGGGGGTGGTATCCCCTGTGTCCAGAATTAATATCATTTTGAATAGAATATTCTAGTGACAATTGCCTCTTTTCAAATGGTAAGCATTGCTTTTTTTTATTTTCATCAATCTGTCAAATTCGGTATGCATTTTGCTTTAATATTTGAGATGGAAACCTTAGGTGCATAGAAATGTCAGACAGCATTGTACATCATGGATGGTGTCCAACATACTTTTATGATCATAAAACAAAATCCCATTTTTTAGTTATGGCCACTGATTTAAAAAATATTCATCCAAGCTAAATATAATAATAATAATAATGAGGACTTTGTATAGCGCCTAATCTTTAGAAGCTCTAAGCGCTTTGCAACATTAGACAACATAAAAACATACACAATGATATGATTACAAAAACAAACACCATGAAATTAGAAAACATAAAAAACATGCTGAGAATATTTAAGGTAGTTAACATTATTAAGTCATTAAGTTTGTTTTTGTAGTCAGAATAAGTAGTTTTGAGAGCACTCTTGAATGGGATCACTGCGTCTTTGTGTCTAAGTTCAGTGGGCAATTCATTCCATGTTGCTGGGCCCTGGTATGCAAAAGAATGCTGTCCATGTGACTTTGTTTTCATAGTGAGAATAATGAGTATATGATTGTCGGAAGAGGAGTGTAAGTATCTTGCTTGTGTGTACACATAGGTGAGGTCGGATAGGTATGTTGGACTAGAGTCTGTCAGTGAAACGTAGCACAGAGAACTAATGTTGTGTTTGATTCTGGATCGAATGGATAGCCAGTGTTGGGTACAGAGCAGCGGGGAGGTGTGCTCTGATTGTGGTACTCTAAGTATGATCCAAGCAGCTATGTTTTGAACTTTTTGAAGTCTCTGCAGTAGATATTAAGATGAACCAGACAGAATTGAGTTACCATAGTCCAGTCTTGAAAGCAGTAATGAACACACAAGTGTTTTAGTGGCATCAACTGAAAGATATCTGAGAATGGAGCTGATGCGTCTCAGCTCAAGATACGCAGCCTTGCATATGTTCATGACATGTTGGTGCAATGTGAGAGTACTGTCCAGAGTAACACCTAGGTTTTGTACTGATTGTGTGAATTTAATGTTGGTGTTGCTGATATTTATTGTGTGAGGTAAAGGATGTGAATGAGAAAGTCTTTGATAAGTAAGTATGGCTTGATTTAAATTGTGTTTTTCATGTGACTTGCCAGAGATTTTTAAATGAATTGATAAAGTAACTTGAGACACATTTCAAAGTACATGTTTTAAAAATATTCCATTGATTATTGCTGGCATTTAGAAAAATGCAATGCATCCTTTGTTGTGAAACTTATTTTAAAACATTGTATTACTCATGCAGAAGCCTGCTTGAAAACTAATGGCAAAGCAAAGGCAAATGGAATGGAAGAGACCATATCAGAGACCCTCAAATATGCACCCAACCAACGCAGAATGATAAAAAACAAGGTAATCCAAATGACTCTTATTTCATCAATATTGGATTCAGTTTCGTCTTTTAAAGCATAGTATTTGCAAAGCGGATGCATTTCTAAACTGATAACAAAATCAGCTTATCCTATTGCCCAGGACTATCAGAGCTAGAGTCCAGCTAACTACAATATGCATATATCTTGTCTGATCAGACAAGTGCCTCCATTTGGAATTTTTATTCACATGAAATATTTGGATGAAATAAATTCATCTTTGTGCAAATTGATTGCACCATCCACTTGCCAGAAATGACAAGTAAGTGCAAAGTTATCTTGTATCATGGCTTAACGATAGTAAGGGAAGCACAAGTGCAGTGAAGAAAATTTCATACATTTTTATAATGCTGATTAACATGACTTCTGCATATGTAACTAGTGCTGAGATGATATGACTTTATTTAAGCATTACAATTTTGTTTTAATTTGCAGGTGCCTGAGCAGAAGAAGTAATAGATAAACTTTACAGTGGAGTTGGAGACTGATTCTGATTCATAATCTTAATTAAATCTAGAAAATAAACATTGAAGTCATATTAAAATATCTGTTGTATTGTTTCCTTCTTTCATTTTTCTCTTAAAAACAAATGTCTGAACCTTTAGTCTGTAAATTCAGTGGATTCCTTATCAGCCCATCTACTTTTACTTTACACCATGCTACTTTAAAAAAAAAATGAATTATCCCCATTGGGGTAGGTCCCCCCAACCCCCCACCCTACTTTGTCAACTTACCTGCCACATTTAAATCTAATGGAAGGCCCTGCTGTAAAGCCTGTTAGTAAAACTACCCAACAAGAGGATTTCATACATTTGCAACTCCAAGATGGATGGTAATGTTTTCATTTTTGTAATGTAGATTTGGACATTCTTGCCACCAGTATGGAATATGTGTTTCAGAAACACAAGCAGCTTTCATCAGATTTGCATATAGGTTTTATATGTTGTGAGTATGTTGTAGGAAGTTTTTTTAAATAACATCATATGAGATGATGCCAGTGGAAATGGCAGAAAAGTGTCTGTATTGTTCACCAACTACACCTTGTTCTTACAAAATGTGGCTGTTACACATTCCCATGATGATGTCACTGACAGCCATCAGTGAGGAATGCCCCAACAAGCATAATACAAATTGCTTCCATTGTAATTGTTACAATTCCATTCTGACCACTCCGGTGTCCTAGTGGTTAGAGCGTCCGCCTCAGAAGCGGGAGGTCATGGGTTCAAACCCCAGCCAAGTCATACCAAAGACTTACAAAAATGGTATTAACAGCTACCTCGCTAGACGCTCAGCATTAAGAGGTTAGTGTTAGGACTGATCGGCCTGGTGTCAGGATAATGTGACTGGGTGCAACATCATACTACATGTTTGCAGCATGATGCCCCAGTGCTATACATCACTATAAACTGCCACACTGCAGACATCGTAGCAATATGACTGAAAAATTATTCAAGCTACGTTAAAAATCCAATCACACACACACAATTCCATTCTACGATCCAGAACCAACACTAATTCCGTACTACAGTTCTTGCATTTCAATCCAATTTTGCTTTTGAAATGTAGTGCCACTCAATTCATAATGAACCCATTCATTTCAAACACTCGCAAATACTTATTATTCCTGTCTACAACTGAAAAATATCTATATAAAAAAACGTGTAACTGTGTTTTATGCAAGGGCATGGAGATGCACAAAAACTTGCACCTGAAGCTTGAATAAAACCCCGACTGTGGATAAGACTTTACCCATCGATTACCCCAGCTTGGGGATAAATTCCGACCGTGGCGATTTATTATATATCCTATGACTGCTCCAGCTTGAGGGCAAAATCCAAGCACATCCCTAAAAAGATAACAAGTATAGCGGCTCTTTACCTTCTGTAAATGCCACTTGAGCTTCCTGATGCTGTTGTATCTGCCATTTGACAGAATCACGAATGTGGATATATTTCTTAATTGCCTCTAGTTGTTGAGCTAGTTTAGCTGTATGAAATTCCTTTGTGCAGACTCACTCATTATTAATATTACAACAGTGATTTAATTACACATCACCTGTCAGCACACCGATGATAAGTCAGTTATTTTATAACACACCAACAAGCTTGCCCCTTGCACCCCCCCCCTTTTTTTTTTATTTGGGCACCTGTGGACATGAATCTGCAAGGCTCAAATTGTCATTTTTAATATAAGATCTCAACATTTTTAAGGCCTTAATTTTAAAGACATCCTTAAAACCCCCAAAAGGTTATCAACTGGATCACCAGCCTTCGTTTAGAGTAACAGCAAGTATATATATATATTTAGGTCTAAGGAAACACAATAAAAATGTTTGATTTAACAATGACATATTTGCCTCAGGTCTGTGATCCTGAAGTGAATATTAACTGTCCATTTATTTTCTTGGCTTTTCTTTACTAGGAAATTGATTATAGAGATTTCTGCAATGGTGAAGGCAATGTAAAAATTGGTTACTATAACATACTTTTTACGCCATGTTTGAAAAAATAAATCCAATGGAAAGGTTATAGTCTGAAAATCTTCATTAAATTAAGTTAATATAGGGGAAAAAACTTTAAGAGTTCATAAATATTTTTCAGTGCTGAATAAAGATATAACATAACACTTTCTGCTGTGATTTTAATAGTTTCTGAGAGCATGAAAAATTTCTAGAACTATAATGTATAAATGTTTTCAAAAGATTATATTAATATGAGGGAAAAATCTGTTATGAAATAAACTGACAAGATCTTGTATGAATTCATGTTATCTTTAAATATGATATTTGTGTGAAAATATCTGGAAGAAAAAACAAGATGGTGCCACTCACACATACAATGTGGTTGCCACAGTAGCCATATTAAGAAACTTTTTATCGTGTCTTTATTTTTTTAAAACTGATGATACATATGATCACCTTCAATGTGCAATATTAGTTATGTTAATTAACGAGTGGGCAATATTTGAATTTCAAAGATAAAAGTGTATGCCATGATCACTTTAGTAGGATGATTTGTCAAGTGAGGTTATCTTTTCTGTTTGAATAAATATTGTTAACTAAACTATTTTCGCAAGTTATGACATAAGAATGATTCAAAGAAAGAAAATTCATTAAATTGAACATATAAAATGTAATACTGCAACAGAGTCTAGATGAACTATTTCTTCAGAGACACAATCCAGACTCTGTGGCAGCAAAATTATCAAATAGGACACAACTAAGAGACAATCACATTTTCAGTCACAATGGTTTGACAATTATCAATGGTTTGAATTCATTGACTGTGAAGGCAAAGTGATTTGCAGTTACTGCAAAAAAAGTTCCCAAACTGTCACAGATTTTAAATTCTACCAGTGGACTTGTAAGTGTAACTGACAAATTCAGGATTTAATCAAGCAAGTCTCATGATAGTATTATACCTAATAAAGCAAAATGTAGCACAGTATATTCATGACACTTAGGCCAGCATGTACAAAATATTCCTCAAGTTACAGTTGCTAGCACTCCACTAAGAAATGTCATTTTATAATAAATAAAAATGTAATGGAAAAAGAAATCGATAAAGTGATTGCACTCTTTAACATAGCCTACTACCTAACTCAATAATGAAAATGATTTGGTTCATTATATCTTTGTGTTTTATGGAATAAATGCATACATCTGATTGAATTTTAGGCAAGAGACTGAACTTTTGGGTTAAGTTAAAATGTATGTGGAACAAATGCATTTTCTAAAACTACTTGTATCAGTGTGCATTGTGACTTTTCTTTAAGATAACTCTAAATGGTACTGGGTATATATCATTTTCTTCAACTGCACACTGTTGTCTTCCATTTGATTTGATGACTTACAGCTATACTGTCTACACAGTAGGCCTCAACGTCAGGAAAAATTCTGTATACTTCAGTTACAGCTGAAATAAGTTTTGCATTAGTACCTGAATCAGACAAAAAAGGTTGTGTTCTGGTGTGTGAATAGAAATGGCTAAAAGTAATATAGACAAAAGCCATAAGAGTACACAAGTTACATATGAAAACCACCAATTCACTTGCATGTGTGGCATACAAGTTCAAAGATTTGCTTCATGTTTATTTCTGTACACACATTGTTCAACTCATAAGATATTTTAAGAGCTATTTCTCTATTGTATGCATAATTCATTTACAAATGTGATTAGTGGGCCACACCGAAGACCATACTATTAGTTCACTTGGCAATATGGTAACGTCAGCTGAAAAGCATAATCATCCATTAAAAGAGCATTATGATATGAACATTAGGTATTTAGGACATATAGATTTTTCTTTTCCAAATGGAGTCCAAGTAATTATTGCCCAATCCAGGTATAATTTTGTACACAAGTAAAGAACAAAATAAGATAAATCTTCATTTATTTGCAA